>JABEVN020002954.1:0-19802 GCA_013146195.2 Codonopsis lanceolata
TCATATTCAATTCTTTTCGAGAAAATAAATACTTCAAGCTTTTGTGGTCGGTGAAGATCTCAAACTTAGCCCCATACAAGTAATGCTTCCATTTATGTAACGCAAAAATAATCGCAGCCAACTCTAAATCGTGCGTTGGGTAATTCTGCTCATGAGTAGACAACTTCGACGCATAGCGATAACTCTACCATTTTGCATCAAGATCCCAAACCTTCCTTAAGCATCACTATAAATTACAAAATTATCTCCTCCACTAAGCAAGGCCAAAATAGGTGCCGTCATCAACCGCTTCTTAAGCTCTTGAAAACTAGCCTCGCATTTCTCGCTCTTTTGTGTCAATCTAGTCATAGGAGTCACGATCCGTGAAAAACCCTCAATAAATCTTCGGTAGTAACCCGCTAGACCCAAGAAACTCCGAACCTTGGTAACCGAACTAGGTCTCCTCCAATTCATCACCGCTTCAACCTTAGAAGGATCAACGGCTATCTCGGCACTAGAAACGATGTGCCCTGAAAATGATACTTCCTCTAGCCAAAAGGCGCATTTACTAAATTTCGCATAAAGTTGTTTCTCCCGAAGAATAGACAAGACAATCCTCAAGTGTTTCTCATGCTCTTCCCGAGATTTTGAATACATTAAGATATCATCAATAAAGACTACCACAAAACAATCAAGATGGCTATGAAATACACGGTTCATCAAATCCATAAACACCACCGGTGCATTCGTCAACCCAAACGACATCACTACAAATTCAAAGTGCCCATATCTAGTGCGAAAGGCCGTCTTCGGAATGTCTTCCTCTCTAACCTTCAATTGATAATAGCCCCATCTCAAGTCAAGCTTAGAGTACACAATCGACCCTTGCAATTGGTCAAAAAGATCATCAATGTGGGGTAGTGGGTATTTATTCTTAATGGTCACCTTATTTAATTCCCGATAATCTATGCACAACCGGAAACTCCCATCTTTCTTCCTCACAAATAAGACCGTTGCGCCACAAGGTGACATACCCGATTTAATAAAGCCAATCTCTAGAAGTTCTTGCAATTGAATTTTCAACTCCTTAAGCTCCGCGGGTGCCATCCCTATACTTGTGCCTAGAAATCGGGAAGTCCCCTAATGAGCTCAATACAAAAGAGGCATGGTCGGGTAGAAAATACATCGAGAAACTCACATACTACCGGAACCTCTTCTAATTTCGGTGAAGACTTCTTCTTATTGACAACACATGCAAGATAACCCGTACACCCATGTGATAATAACTTTCTAGCCCTTAGAGCATAAATAAAATGCAACCCACTCAATGCATGATCACCCACAAATGTAAATTCAGGCACACCCGACATAGAAAAAGTAACCCACTTTTTATGGCAGTCAACTAAAGCATGATAAACACACAGCCAATCCATGCCAAGAATAACATCAAAGTCACGTATAGGCAAAACCACCAAATCCGCATGCAAAGTGTGGTCACCCACCAATATATCACAAGCTTTAAACACTTCAGATGCCAACATATATTCCCCAAGCGGGGTAGACACTTCAAGCAAATAAGGCAAAGGTTGAGGCAACACACATAAATTCTCAAAAAATTAAGTGCGAAGCAACATAAGAATGTGAAGACCTTGGATCTATGAGAACTCGAGCCTTATGATCAAATATAGAAAGAGTACCTCCTATCACTGCCATAGACCCCTGAACCTCGCGCGATCAAGCGCAAACACACGACCCTGCATCTTAGGTCTCCCATCTACACCTCTCTTGGCTCCAGACTAAGCCACGTTCCCAAGTTGAACTGCCCCAGCTTTCGGGCAATCCTTCCTAAAATGAGTACCATCTCCACAAAGAGTAAACTTCCCAAGCTTCGCCCAACACCAATCAACTATGTGACCTACTTTCTGACAGTAGCTACAAGTCATATTTCTGCCCTGCTGACCTTGTTGCCCCTGAGAAGAAGAAGTATTGCTATTTTGCTTTCCTGACTGTGGCCTACCTTGGCCTCCACCTCTCCTATTTCGGTTGCCTTGGTATCCTCTCATGTTACCTAAATTATTACCTTGATTAGTATTCTGGGTAGACTGTCGTGCATTACTTGAATTATTCTTGCTTCGGTACTCCTCGATATCCTACTCCACCTCAAAAGCTCGGTCAACTACACTCCGGTAATCCGTAAGCTTAAGTGCTAGAATCTATTTCCTAAACTCAGTTCTCAACCCCTTAACAAACTTATGTGTTATCCGTGCTTCCAAGAGGGAACTGGGCACGCATAACGGCTCAACTTAGTGAACTGCAGAATCCTCCAAGGCCTACGCCATACTACACTTTGCTCAAGATCATAAAATTTCGCCCCTCTTGTTACTGCACATCACATCCGCCACATACTCATTCTTGAACTCCCTTTGAAAGTTAGCCCAAGTGATTGGAACTTGTTGCATCTCCCAGCTCTCCTTCAACACATTCCACCAATGCTCGGCGGCTCCTTTGAACTTGAATGTTGCCAACATAACTCGTTCCTCATCGGTACATCCCAACATAGACAATAGCTTGATCATCTCTTCCATCCATAACTCGGCCTCCCTAGGGTTTGGCTCCCCAAGAAATACACTTGGTTTCAACTTAAGGAATTTCTCTAGAAGGGTTGTGTCATTCCTTGGTCTTAGTGGTGGTACTACCTCCTCCTGTCGTGGTGGTGGTGGGGCTCCCTCAGCTTGACCTCCCTGGCCTGCCCCTGCTAGAAAAGCCATCATTCTACCTGTATAGTTCCCGCCATCCTCGCAAGCATCCGGACCAACCGATTACGCGGCGGTGGTACCTCAGCCTCAGGCTCGACCGGACCTCTCTTGGGTCTACCTCTACCACGGCCATTACCATCCCTAGGATTCTCCATCGAACACCTATAAGAATTCACTTGACGGACGTTAGAATCATCACACAAATAACCAACCCATCTAGGCCATGGAACCTATCTTGGCCGACAACTAACCTATAGCTCTGATGCCAACTGTGGAACCCCGACCCGGATTCCAATGCGAAATCCCAAGTCGGACCGCCCAAATTACACAAGTAAGCATGCGCAAGTAGGAGTATAAAAATTCACATGGCGCAACATCGCATACGAATAACAACTCGGCTAGACTTGGCCGGAAAGAACGTAAAGTAAACAAGTCTTCGGCGACGTTACAGTCGGAACCCAACAACTACTCCTACAATTATAACACATGCATATAATAACCTCAATGGCCACAACATGTCGGAGACAATAACAACAACAATACTTTAAAAGAGTAATAAACGGAATAAGCTGTAGTGAACCATAACATATAAACAAGCTCGACATGGAAGTCGGCGTACAAAAGATTATAAGTCTAGCATAAACAAAAGTTATACAACCAAACAAAATCCCAAGTCAAGTCTAAGTGACTTGCTTCCCATCGTCCTTGCCAAAATAAAAGACTAACTATACATAGTCTCAAAAGTACAACCTCCAAGCTTACGAGCTATCTAGCTCGGATACGGCGAATCTAACGAGGACCTTCTCCTTGGCTCGGATCTAAGGAAAACAAAACAAACAAATAGGGTAAGTCATAAAGACTTAGTAAGTTACTAAAAATGCATGTTCATGTTATTGCATAACATTTATCACAATTATAGTACATGCTCATCATATAGCACTTAGCACATTGTTCACATAAGTGCGGGAAATAAATCATACAAGTGGGATATGATATAGGCCCGACCACTACGTAGCTCCTACAATAAAGTTTGTTAACCCAATATCGTGACTACGATGCTCGTGACTTCTCAAGATAGCCGAACTCCGCCGGCCATAGCAACTGTGACGCACGTATTGATACGGCAAAGGGGCTACTTTCCCACTGTGGCCTACAATGGAGGTGTGTGTGAGGTCCCAAGTACGACGATCCATAGCGAGCACGAATCTCACGATTCGTGAAGGCGATGCATCGTCCTACCCTGACATAAAAAATCAAACGAAATAGTGCCAACTGGACTTAATGAAATGCACAAGTAGATATTTACTCGTCAAGACCAAATAAGGATCGAATTTGACAAGAGCGAACTCGACCGACCAAGTAGGGTATTAATCTCTACCATAAATCATGTCAAGGCAATTAATTGCTCATAACCAAATAATCACAACAAACTCAATTGTACATAATTAAACTCAACTTATAATTGAGTGAACCCGACTAAACGGTGTCCAAAATTTCGTAGGGATTAAAAGTAGTGTTCAACATGTTCCAAACTTCCCTAGAGTCGACTCCGTTGAGTCTTTACTACACATTCCCAATTTTGGGGATTTGAAGCTATGTGCTTCTCAAACCATCCTAAGGGCATTACTAAGTCCAACTAGGTTATGAGTGTACCAAAATACTACAATGTAGTTTACATTCAACATAGAGTCCAATCAAAGGATAGAACACATAACAACATACCAACATATCATGTAAGCTATAATTAGGATACTTTCACATAGCACCATTTCAAGTAACTCATATAAATAATGCTTCTAACATGTTCATATTCCTAAATATACAAGATGAAAGGGTATAACATTCTTTCATAATCATAAAATCATCCTACACATGCTCTTACTAAGTTCACATGTTAAGATCACAAGATGAAGGCATATAAAACAAGTATGTGTACTCATTGACCTAAAAAATCATAGGTTTTGTTTCCTTAGGGTCAATGAGTACTAAAACAAAGAAGAAGAAGAGTAACTTACTTGTAAACTACACACAAGAAATCAAATGTAGGAACTATTCGGTTAGAAATGCTCCACTCTTCAAGCTCTTCACTTCTATGGAGTTTGTTTGAGCAATGGAGGAAGGAACCATGTAGGACCAAGGGAGAAGCTTCAAGAACTCATGGAGGAACTTTGGAGAAGAAGAATCCCGTTTTTGGAGAGTGAGGGAGGGAAATGAGGTCACAAAATCTGGTTTGTGGTGTTTATGGGTTAGAAAAGTTAGTGGGACAAGTGTCACAACAATGTGGTCCCTTAGAAATCTGATTTTGGTTTAATAATCCAACTAATGCACTCAATCACACTTAAAACAAGTTAATAAGGTTAGGTTATAAGTAATGAGGGTTAGGGAGGTTTAGGTTAGGTTTAGGAAGGGTTTGGATAAGGGTTTGAGTGCACAAATTCAACATGCATCAAAACAGAGCAACCAGCCTCGGGGGGCCATGCGGTCGCATGGCCCCATAAGCATGTGACCACATGCTACTAGACTACACAACATCAAATTTTCTGGTTACCTTGCGAAGGCAAGACCATTTCACCTTGCGACCGCAAGCCCGACAGAACCAAAATGGCTTGAAAAACAACCTAAAAGACCCCCAAACACTTAACCAAATCAATGAGGCTTTAAAACCAAATAAAAATGAGTCTAAAACTCACCACAAACACCCTCAAACACCACCCGAACAATCCGAACTAAGGAGGGAAAGAAGGAGAACTAAACGAGCGATTCAACCGACGATTCAACAAGCATGCAAATAAGTTTCTAAGCATATTAAGAGCTTTATTAACGACTTATAAATGATTCTAAAACATTTATAAACTAAGTAAACATGCTCATGAACATCAAGAATGCATGAAGGCAAGCACACAATGCTCATGCAAGAATCCGGGGTGTTACTAGTTGGGTCATCAGTAGAGAGAACAAAAAAAGGGGAAAACAAGGATTGAAAGAGCTGTGAGAGAAGGAGCACAGAGGAAATTGTTGGTGAGAACTCCGGGTGGAAGGAACCGGCGAGGCACCGAAGCACCGACGAACGAGAGCACGAGCAAAGAAACGTCAATTTTAGGTAAGAGATCGCTTTATCTACTTCTAGTTGCAGGGAATTTTTCTATTAAGTTAAGATCAAGTAACTTGTGTTTACATGATAAAAGAATTTATGAGGATAGTTGGAATTGGTGTAAATGCGGGGTGAAGGAGAAAAGTTGTAGCAAAGTTTTGTTTTGGCATGCGTTTTGTGTGCACTGGAGCAAAAAGGGAGAACAATAAAAAAAAAGAGGGGGAGTGGCCGGTAGAGTGAAGGAAAAAAAAAGAAGGCTTAGAGATGAATCAAAAGTGGTGGAAGAAAGAAATGAAAGAAATTCAAAAGAAATAAGGGAGAAGTGAAGAATTAGTAGAAAGAGAAAATAATAAGGGAAATAAGGGGGGCGGGAGTACGGGTGTATGAGGGAAGTCACAAAAGGGTAATAAAAAAAAGAAAAAGAAAGAAAAGTTATGGTGTAATGGGTGATGGTTGATGAAATGGGGAAAGGAAAAAGGGGAATTTGTGGTTTAAATTAATTTGGTGGTAGGAGTATGTTTTGGGTATTGTTTTGACCCCCTATCAAGTTGGTTCCTAAACGGAAGTAAATAAATAAGATTAAATTAAATAAAACGAAATTATAAAAAAATAGTTTAATTACTTAGAGACGGGTAAAATGTTGTTTAAAATAATTTAGTTCCTTTTTCTGTATTTGATGTTAGATTTGGGCAAGTACGAGCAGTGGTGCTTTACACGTACCAACTAATTGTTACTACTTTTCGGTAAGGGATTATACTTCTTAAGTATTTTGATCATCCTATTTTATTCAGTAGGTTTCAAGTATAAATTTTATTGCCTTAACGTTTTCTTGTAAACGCATGCTCGGCACTCGCCGATATTTGCTTTGAACTCGTCGAACCTATTTTGTTCATACTCCAAATTTTGATAACCCATGTTTGACTTCTTTGAAATATCCCATTTTGGAAAATGGATTACATATATTTTTGGACATTTGACATTATTTGGAACTCCCCCGTGATCACTACGTAAAATAAATTGTTACGTGAAATATGTAACACTAATGAAATGAAGAAATTATTTAACACCACTTGACATGTGGTGAGGTTATCCGGATATACCTTTAGACCCGTTGGGGTAGTCAGCTGGTTCGAATTGACCACTTAAGTGTGGAATCTATGTGTGTTCCTTGTTTCTAACCGATATGGGACGGTTGGCGGCAATTGGACATCTCCTATTTGTTTTGAGCCTCATCTTGAATTCCTGATTAGTGTTGTATTTGATTTTACTATTTCTACATCTGGTTGATGCAATTACTGGTCTTATTGAAGGTATTTGACTTTTTGGCAAAATATATTTCTTGTGGTCAACAAACGAGCACTATAAGAGTTTTCTTTCAGAAAATCAAAATTTCTAAAAGGTATAAATGCCTAGTTCATCATGACGCAAAGTCTGAATAAAAGAAGATGAGGAAGAAGATCGAAACAAGCGGCAAATCAATCATCATCGTGATCGTTCAAGAAAATAAACTACTCATAAATTTATTTCCGGATGACATGATCATGCAACAAATAAAGAGCCCGTTGAAGAGTTGATTAATAATCTGATTACTGCAGTGATATATGTTTATGTTGTGTTCCAACGGAATCTGTTTTGTTGGGGTTTTGACCATGGACAAAACCATCTTTCTTTATCCTTCAGATAGGTTCTCAATAACTTCCTCAACAATAAAGCGATGTAATTGTTATGATTATAATGCCTTTTGATTCAAGACCTGATCAAAGTAAAGAAAATAAAAGGCTTGAAGATGGATCAATGACGGAGTAAAATTCTAAGTGCTACAAATTTCCCTCCTAACTAGAAACTTCGACGACTACTGGATGCAACAAGTTGTCCTCAAAGACTCGATTGAAAGATGAGTTCTACTCTTTATATGCCTACTTGTCTACCTTATAACCTCTTTCCAAATAAGTTGTGAAAAGGGTTGCTCCCGCCCCTCTATTGGAACCACTCCTTTTCTAATGACGTTGAGTCAATGGCAAGGACTATCGATAAGCAAAAAATCTTCTTTAGTCGTTGGTGACGAATTTTCAAGTCTTGGGACTGCTCATAGATTTTGGCAAAGTATAGGGACTATGGTGTAATTAGCTCATCAATATATTAATGAAGTGGCGCTATATAGACCCTCATTTCATATAAGTTCACCCCCAATTAATATACACTTTCTATTCTACCTTCACCCATTCTCCTCCCTTCATTCACCCGTTCTCCATGGCTTCCCTCCCTCTCATCCATTCCTTCTTCCCTCTCCCTTCTCCCTCCCTCCCTCCCACCCACCCACGACCTTCATCCCCATCCCTCACCGTTCTCCCTCTCCCTCCCTTCCTCCCTCACTATTCTCCCTCCTTCCTTCCCTCCTCATGCAACTTTCCCCCATTTTTCCCTCATGTGCAATGCGTCTCCCTCCTCCTCCTTTCTCATCACTCCTCCCTTCTCCCCTATTTTCTTCCCAAGATTCCCCTCAATTACACAGGTAAAATAACAAAAAAAAAAGTTTGATTTCAAATTGTTGTTCGGTCATGGTTAGCTGAACATTCGAAATAATAAAAATAATAATATGAATTTGAATGTTCGACCAACAATGGTCAAACAACAATAAGTTGTTCTACTAGGCTAGCCGAACAACACTAGTGTTGTTCGACCATTGTTGGCCGAACATTCAAATTCAAAAAAATATATGCTAAAAGAGTGTTTGATTTATCAATGGAGTTTGGAAATGGTTCATGGGAGAGAAGGATGAAAGAAAGTACAGAAAGACGGGAGGCAGTGATGGGAAGGGAAGGGAAGGGAGGGAATGTTGGGAAGGAAAAAAAGGGAGAATAGTGAGGGAGTGGGGGGAGTAACAGGAGGGAGGGAGAGGGAAAGAGGCAGTAAGTGGGTCGATGGGAGAAATAAGCGGGAAGAAGGAAGGGATGGCTGCCACCTTAGAATTGAGAAGGGGAGAAGGAAGGGAGAAGAAGGGGATGGGTAGAATATGAAGTTTATATTAATGGGGAGAAATAGAGGATTATATAGCCCCAACCTATATTAATATCAAATGTGGGGCGAGGTTGAAATGTCATAAAAATTATAGACTTGATTTTTGATATTGAATTTTTTAAGTAAAATATTTCAAAATAGTGTAGTGGGCCTTTTGCCTAGAACAAAGAAAATATTTGGTAAAGGGCGAACATGATCTTGCTAAATAGCAATGTTCTAAAACTCATCCTAGGCAGATGCCTAGGCGCTATACGCTGCCCCCACACGATGATTTTCACCAAATCGGACAAGAAAGTCACTGGAGAAGAAAATCGCTGATTAGACACCCTAGTCGCTGGCTAGTTGGTGTCGGCATCGACTAATATGTTCGAGGAGTAGGCGAACCCAAGAGAAGAGGTGCCATAGGTCTAGGATGGTGATGGAGGTGAAAGAGGTAGGGATACAGCGGAGATCCCGTTCGTTGTCGTGGAGGGTGAGGGATGTGCACGTGGTTCATTAAAGATGGAGTTATTTTCGACAGAAGAGGGCGATGGTATTTCGACTGCGAACCTTAGAAATTGCAGCGACTATGTAGGATAAAACACTCCTGGTAGATTGTTGATGGTTGTGTTGTTGTCATATTACTGATTGTTGATAATAGGAGGGGTAGAGAGAGCGAGAATGGACATGGGCAAGTGATTGTTGAGAGAGATGATGGGAGTACTAAAAGTCTACTAAAGATAGGAAGTGGTGGGGGGTGGAAGGGACAAAGTCTACAGCTGAATGATACTGGGGAAAGTTTGTGGTTGTGGTGTCATATGGGGGTGAGTGACTCAAGTGATAGTTGATGGCCCACCATGTGACAACGTGTTTTGAATCTTTTGATCTCTTTTGTCTTTTTTTTTGAAAAATGTTGGTTGATCTTATTTCTTTTAAAGAGTATTAAATTATTGAGTATTAATTAAGTATGATATTGAGTTATTGAACATTAAACTAAGTATTGACTTTTGTTGTTTGTGTATTTTTAATTTTAGTTGATTTTACAAATTTACACAGTGTAGTCCATGTGTTTAATGAAATGAAAAAAAAGTATTTTGAGAAATTTCAAATTTGTAGCAAGTGTTCGATATATTTTTAAATTTTACATTAAAAAATAAAGAAATACCGTAATTATGCATTGATTTCTAGGTCCCACTTAGGCCCCGCCTAGACCCTTAGGCACTAGGCAATGGTCTGTCGCCTAGCGCCCTCTTAGCGACTTTTAGAACCTTGCTAAATAGATCAATCTATATAGTAACTCATAGGTGATGAAACTACATAGTTGATTCGTTGAGTTTACTCAACCGTATCATCTTCGCACTTTGCTTTGTGAGGTCTCCTTGTAAACTGCTGATACAACCATCCTTAATTAATTATCCATACAATGAGTATCACCCCTCTTCTCATCTTTCAAAATAGATGTTATAAATACGCCCCCTCTCCATTTTTACAAAATATCATCCCCTATCGAAAGGACTAAAATGTCCATCAACTATATTAATTAACAATGATTTAAATAAACTATTAAAAAAAACAAATGTTAATAATTGTAAAGTTGTAAAAACTGCTGAAATTAAAAAGAACATTTTTAATTTTTTTAAAAAATCATATAAAAATAAAATAAATATATTTTTTAATATTAATTAAATATGTAATTAATATTTAAATGTTTTTTTGTATTTAAATAAATGTTTCATTATTGACATTTAAAAGTGACACCCAATTATTAATAATTACTCCTTCTGTTCCATGCAAAGAGTCTCCGTTGGATTACTATAAAGAAGCTTATGTGTACTACTTTTTTTTTTTATCAAGATTTAAGTGGCAGTAAGGCTCATGACTCTTTGATCCATTTTTTAATTGTCTTCTTAATATCAATATTTACTATTCATGAGTGGAGATGAAGTGAAATAACATAAGATAAAGACCTTATGCATATGCAAGTTCAAATTAGTATAAAAAAGATGCATAAATAACAATATTAATAAGTACAATGGGCAATTAATCTAGTAAAAACAATTAACCATGTAGTTAAATATGGATTTCTTTTTTTTTTTCCTCCTAAGAGGGGCGTGAGAAGGGATCGAATCTGAAATCTCACGTTAAATATGTATCTTCATCTAGCATTGAGTATTAATACATCCGGTTAAATAAAATGCAACATGAATTATGCCTAGATTGAAGGGTGGTATTGGTTGGAGGTTGAGGGGTGGAGGGACGAAGCTTAGCTTTTTAACTCCATAGATAGAGTGCTTACCTCATTCATGACATCTGCATAAGATGCAACAATTTCATCTCAAATATGGGTGTGGCCAAATCGATCCACTGTACATTTTCATATGCTTCCTTTCCCTCAAATGTAGGGTCGTATACAAATAGGGGTGTGACAACTGACGAAAACGCTTCACACAACTTAATTCTCTATCTATTTATGTTGTTTCTAA
This sequence comes from Codonopsis lanceolata, assembly GCA_013146195.2. Lineage (NCBI taxonomy): Eukaryota > Viridiplantae > Streptophyta > Magnoliopsida > Asterales > Campanulaceae > Codonopsis > Codonopsis lanceolata. Next base: position 11,307 of record JABEVN020002954.1, read on the forward strand.
TTGTAGAATTTGAAGGGCAGATTAGATGCCCAAAAACAGAGTTGTTTGTATGGTAGTTTTTAGGTGTTTGCAAATTATAAATTAGTTAAATGCAAGGTTGTTTGTATTATTATAGATTCAGATACATGTGCACTCAATACCACACGGGTGTTTATATTCCAAGGGAGTGTGCACATTTTCAATAAGAGTAAAATTTTGGTCCACCGGTGATGAAAAATAATTCTATAGAAGTGGTCTTGAGTAACTGACACATAACAACCAAAATCATGTGTCAAAAACAAACATTTTGGTTTGTCATGTGTCAATCACTCAGGTCCGCTTGTGTAGAATTGTTTTCCCATCGTCGGTGAACCAAAATTTAATCTATATATATATATATATAGGGGTGGCAAATCGGTCGTCTTTGGTACGTTATCGGTGGCACGATAAGCATTCTGAACACGATCTGATAAACCATCTAACACTAACACACGCTTATCGTGCCTAATATTAAAACCCGAACACGACACGATAAAAACACGAAAAGCACGATAGGCACGATAAGCACGATAAGCAAAAAAAACGATTTATTTAGTCAGGCCCGTTAAGCCCGTTAAGCCCAATAAACATTATAAAATATATAATTTTGATTTTTTAATACATATTTTGAAAATTTATCAATATAAATAGTCAAGTAGTTTAAAAGTCATAAATTTTCAAATGATAAAACTATGAAATAATCATAAAAATAGTTCGAAAGAAGTGAATAACCCCTAGTAAATTTTTAAAAATATATTTTTAAAACATATATATTTTAGTTATCGTATCTTATCGTACCTTATCGTGCTTATCAAGCCAGCCCGTTAACAGCTCATTTTTTATCGTGCCTTTATCGTGTTGGCACTATAGCGGCCTGACTTGATAGCTCTGTCCAAACCCATAATTTCTGTGTTAGGTCGGTCGTCGTCCAAATTGAGTGTCCTTATATATATATATATATATATAAAGAGAAGTATATCACTTGAAAAGTTTCCATTAAAATGAACTTTCCAAAAGTGGTAGCAGTTCTTTATATATATATATAAAGAGAAGTATATCACTTGAAAAGTTCCGTTAAAATGAATTTTTCAAAAATGACAGCATCTCCTTGGTTCATTGAAATTGGAATTACAAATCAATAAAGATACGCAGCCAGATGCTGTCCAGCCAGAAAGGTAATTTGAAGGTATTTTTGGTATTTATCAATGTAAAAATGTCGAATATACCCTTAACCCTTGATAACTGCAACCTATCCTCTCTCTAAACGACCCATATATCTCTATCTCTCTCTTCGGTTACTTAAACCCATCTCTCCCAACAGTCAACATAAACGACTCATCTTTTCCGGCGAAACCGATCTGTTTCATGTTCTCGCTTCATGAAATACCTGTTAATCACAGATAGATCTGACCTCCACGCTTGAATATCAATTCTCTTCTTCTGTCGATCTCAATGGATCCCTCCTTGCCGCCAGTGAAGAAGAATAGGTAAGGATGAAAAGATTGGTAGACCTTTTCTTTCCCCGTCAAGCAGCACAATATCCCGATCTACAGTAGAATGACTACCCTCTTTTTGACATCCTTATTTGTCTTCGTTCTCCATTTCTCTCAATTCTCGTTCTCGAGAAATGGAATCCAGATGGGTCTATGTCTCTCTCTATATATATTTCTTTCTATATCTCTTAAACCCAGATTTGTTAATGTATCTCTCTATATCTCTCAAAGCCACATCTGTAGCCCAGATTTGTTAACGGAACCCATATCTATTCTCTCTCTTCTCTCCCTCTAGAATCTGTGTGTAATAGGCCAACCTTGCCATGGTTACTAAACCCAGCATAATATTTGTATTTATATATTGATGCATGATTCAAACAAGCAAATGAGGAGAACTGCGAGGGTGTGTTTTTTAACGTGTATACTATGAGAAGGCTTCCATTACCAGTGGAGATTGAGATGGATGGGCTTTGGGGGTTTTGGGATTTTGGTCGCCGGTGATGATGGAGATTGAGATGGGTGGGCTTTGCCGCTTTGCGGGTTTTGGGATTTTGGTCGTCGGTGATGAAGATTGAGATGGGTGAGTTTTGGGGTTTTTGGGATTCTGGTCCATTGCAAATTTCTTGGGCATATGAACACATATGTGGTATTGAGTGCTATCTGAATCTATCTATAATATATAAACAACCTTGCATTTAACTAATTTATAATTTGCAAACACCTAAAAACTGTCATACGACAACTTTGTTTTTGGGCATCTAATCGCCCTTTAAATTCTACAATTAGAAACAACATAAATAGATAGAGAATTAAGTTGTGAAGCTTTTTTGTCGTCGTCACATGCCTATTCGTATACGACCTTACAATTGAGGGAAAGGAAGTCTATGACACATGACAAATCAAAATCTTTTTTGGTTTGTCAATTGTCATGTATCAGTTACTCAAGGACACTTCTGTAAAATTGTTATTCTATCGCCCATGGACCAAAATTTACTCATAGATAGATAGATAGAAATTACCAAAGTAACGTTCAAAATTTGCAAGGGCTCTGTTATGTGCAAACCACGACTTAACCCTAAAATTTGTAAATAGAAAGCGAATGGTCAATGAGTCAACACATCATTGGTTTTTGGATTTTTAAGCCTCTTTAGAGCGAGGCCAATGGAGAATTTTTTAAAAAAAAATCTAAACCAAATCTTACAGTCCAATGGTGATTTTTTAAAAAAAATCTAAACCAAATCATCAATTGATTTTGAAAAAAAAAAAGAATCACTAGAAGAACCCAATTGGCTCCAACTCCAAAGCATGAGCCTCCTTCCCCCTTTCCCCTTTCCATGTGTCAACATTGTATTGGCCATTATTTTATTTTTCTCCACGAATTTTCAGTCAAAAAATGTATTTTATTTTTATTTTATTTTCCCTGAATTAAAGTACATAATTTTGTCTATAAATAGTGACATGTTTTGTTTCATTTTAACATCAAAAAAAAATTCTATGATTTTTTCAAGTTTTTTTATTCATTATTTTGTAAAAATATTAAATTAATGCAGATAAAGATGGTGAGATATGTAAATGTATTGGATTTTATGTCACCATTGAAAATGTTTTTGAGTTTTAAATTAAATGAGTATCAAATGAATTATTTTATTGGTTTTGAATGGATTGTGTTTGATTTTGTAAAACCATCGTACATCCTCTTAGTTTAGATTGTTTAGTTATGCACAATAGTTTCAGTATTCCAAATCTCCATTGCGCTTCATCTACAATGGTTTTGGAAAATCAAACCAAAAATCAAACTCAACCCATTAAAAACCAATAAAATAATTTATTAGATACCTATTTGATCCAAAACCAAAAACATTCTCAATAGTGGCACAAAATCCAACACATTTACATGCCTCACCATCTTTATCTTCATTAATGACTGCCCTCTTTTTGACATCCTTGTCTGTCTTCGTTCTCGAGAAATGGAACCCAGATGGGTCTTTGTCTCTCTCTATATATATATCTATTTCTATATCTCTTAAACCCAGATTTGTTAATGAATCTCTCTTTATCTCTCAAAGCCACATCTGTAGCCCAGATTTGTTAATGGAACCCATATCTGTTCTCTTTATTCTCTCCCTCTACAATCTGTGTGTAATAGGCCAACCTCGCCATGATTACTAAACCCAGCATAATATTTGCATTTATATATTGATGCATGATTCAAACAAGCAAATGAGGAGAACTGAAACGGTGTGTTTCTTAACGTGTATACTATGAGAAGGCTTCCATTACCGGTGGAAATGGAGATGGATGGGATTTGGGGGTTTTGGGATTTTGGTCGCCGGTGATGGAGATTGAGATGGGTGGGCTTTGCCACTTTGGGGTTTTGGGGTTTTGGGATTTTGGTCGTCGGTGATGAAGATTGAGATGGGTGAGTTTTGGGGTTTTTGGGATTTTGGCCCATTGCAAATTTCTTGGGAATATGATCAGTTTTATTGAAAATATGCACACTCGCTTGGAATATGAACACATGTGTGGTATTGAGTGCACATGTATCCGAATCTATCTATAATACAATAAACCTTACATTTAACTAATTTATAATTTACAAACACCTAAAAACTGCCATACAACTACTTTGTTTTGGGCATCTAATTGGCCCTTCAAATTCTACAATTAGAAACAACATAAATAGATATAGAATTAAGTTATGTGAAGCTTTTTTTGTCGTTGTCACACCCCTATTCGTATACGACCTTACAATTGAGGGAAAGGAAGTCTATGACACATGACAAACCAAAATCTTTGTTTTTGACACATGATTTTGGTTTACCAATTTCAATGTATCAGTTACTCAAGGATATTTGTGTAAAATTGTTATTCTATTGCCCGTGGACCAAAATTTACTCATAGATAGATAGATAGAAATTACCAAAGTAACATTCAAAATTTGCAAGGGCTCTCTTATGTGCAAACCACGACTTAACCCTAAAATTAGTAAACAGAAAGCGAATGGTCAATGAGTCAACACATCATTGGTTTTTGGATTTTTAAGCCTCTTTAGAGCAAGGCCAATGGAGATTTTTTAAAAAAAATCTAAACCAAATCTTACAATCCAAATCATCAATTAATTTTGAAAAAAAAAAAAGAATCACTAGAAGAACCCAATTGGCTCCAACTCCAAGACATGAGCCTCCTTCCCCCTTCCCCCCTTTCCATGTTTCAACATTGTATTAGTCATTATTTTATTTTTCTCCATGAATTTTGAGTCAAAAAATGTATTTTATTTTTATTTTATTTTCCCTGAATTAAAGTACATATTTTTATCTATAAATAGAGACTTGTTTTGCTTCATTTTAACATCAAAAAAAATTTCTATGATTTTTTCAACTTTTTTTTAGCCATTTTTTGTAAAAATATTAAATTAATGCAGATAAAGATGGTGGGGATATGTAAATGTATTGAATTTTATGCCACCATTGGGAATGTTTTTGATTTTTAAATTAAACGAGTATCAAATGAATTATTTTATTGGTTTTGAATGGATTGTGTTTAATTTTGCAAAACCATTGTACATCCTCTTAGTTTAGACTGTTTAGTTATGCACAATAATTTCAGAATTCCAAATCTCCATTGCACTTCATGTATAATGGTTTTGGAAAATCAAACTCATCCTATTAAAAACTAATAAAATAATCTATTAGATACCTATTTGTTCCAAAACCAAAAACCTTCCCAATAGTGGCACAAAATCCACACATTTACATACCTAACCATCTTTATCTCTATTAATAATATCTAGAAACTTTAAAAAATCATATATATTTTTTCTGATATTCGAATGAAACAAACAAAATCTCTATTTATAGGTAAAAATATGTATTTTAATTGAGAAAAAAATTAAATAAATAAATAGTTTTTTGGCTAAAAATTGATCAAGAAAGACAATAAGAGAAAATAATATGTCAACCACTCACATCATGCCACATGAAAAAGACAACCTTGGATTTGAAGCCTTTGGGGTTAAAGAGGTGATTTTTTTTTATTTTTTTTCAAAATCACTAGTTGATTTGAGTCAGATTTTTTAAGATTTGCCATTGGGAGGGATGATTTGAATTAGATTTGGGGAAAACCCCGTTAGGATTGCTCAACCCTAAACTTCAAGTTCAAACCTTGAAATGGAATCAATTGAAGAACAAGAGATTGTGATATGAATTTAGGAAAGTGTTTTCTCTTTCCGGTTCTCCAATTTCACTGGCAAGTAGTTTCCCAACTCTACTAACTTCTCTCTTTTTACACTGATTTTGATTTCTTTGTCGCGCACACAACCTGTTTGACAAAATGATTCTGTGTAGGGTCCAAAGCATTGTCAAATGCCACCCTTCTTATCTCAACAATCCTCATTTCATTCTCCGATTATTCTCTTCTACTTGTCAAACCCAATCAAACCGCACCATTTTTACAGCTGATCACTTGCTAAACAAGCACCAATTTTCTCCAGAAACAGCTTCCAAAGTTTCTTCTGTGTTACCTTATCTTAAAGACCCAAAAAAAGCTGATTATGTACTATCATTCTTGAAAGAGAGTGGCTTCTCAAATACCCAACTCGAACAAGTTGTTGAAAGCAAGCCCAAAGTTTTATGTTTAGAATTTGAAAGAACCATTAAGCCTACAATCAAGCTTTTTCAAGACTCTGGTTTCTCTCCAACTGAGGTTGCAGAATACATTTCAGCTACCCACGGATTTTAAGACCTAATACGAATCAGCTTAGGCGATCGCTTTTGGAGTTGCATAAAGTTTTAGGTTCCAATTTAAGTTTTTCTGATCTCCACCAATATAGGCGGTTCATATATCATAATTCAGAGAAAGCTTTGCTACCGAATGTAGAGTTTTTGCAAAGCTGTGGAATCAGCTCGTCACAGGTGAAGACGGCATTGAGGACGCCTCTTATGAGTTTAAAACCTGAAACTCTCAAGCAAGTTGCAAAGAGGGTGGATGAGATGGGTGTTAGTAGGGAATCCAAGATGTTTGTCTATGCTTTGATCACTACTGAGAATTGGCAACACAAATTGGATCTCTTTCGGAGTATAGAGTTTTCGAAGATAAGATTGTGTCCGTGTTTAGGAGACTGCCTAATGTACTTTCGGTGTCTGAGAAGAAAATCAAAGAAATGACAAAGGTTCTGCTTGATTCTGGGATGTATGATTTCTCATTTATTCTTAACCACCCACAGATCTTTATTTACAGCATCGAGCGCACGATCAAACTAAGGCTACAGGTTCTGAAGATTCTGAAAAGAAAGAATCTGTTAATTGTGAACGCTAGCACTCAAGTATATTTTATGTCTGAGAAGAAATTCATTGATAGTTATGTGCTGCCTTTTGCGGATAGAGCCAGCGAATTGTTGGGGATAGTCAATGAGGCAAGAAATCAACTCAAGATCATGGAAGGGAGTGTTGAAGCATGAATTAACCATTGTGAGCTTGCTGACTAATTCATGTAAATGCCATGGATCAAATGCACAACAAAGCATATTCTAGAAGTGACACTTTGGAATTAGATCTTAATCATTGACCCAGAGCATGACTCACAGGTATTTAAATTTCTTCATGAACGAGTAGTAAGTTCAAATGGTTTTCTGCAAAATGTTGCTTATACTCTCAGATGTTGGACTTCGATTACCTTAAATTTCTTTCTATGGATGGCAAGATTTTCTTTTATTTTTCACTCGCTTTAATTTTCGTGCTATAGGGGTTCCTTTCTTCTCTTTTAGCTTAGTTGAACAACATTCAGTTTCTTGGAAAACTATTTGACTTTTTGGTTTCTCTTTAATACAGATGATAGATACCAAAATTTTATGGCTTTTTAAATAGAATGGAAGATGGTTGGAAGTTGTTGGTGATAGCCTTGTGGTTCGGATTGTGTTATAACTAATAGTTTACAAACAATAATGCTAAAAAAAATGCATGGAATATAAAGATTCATAACTTCTAGTGCAAGTATATTTACTTTCTAGGTTTTGTTTGTTTCACAGAAAATGTTTTTCATGAGTTTGGTAAAAATATACACAAAAATTGAGGTTCATTTACTAGAAAACAACTTAGACGCCCTCTCCTTTGTAAGCCATTTTCCCGGAACATAGGATGATGTTTTAAACACCAATGGCAGAATCCAGTTTGAATACTCTCTTCCCGGTCTTAGTCAAACGGTATTGTTCTCTCTCTCTCTCTCCCTCCCTCGAGTTGCGGCAGACAATCAGACATAACACCTCTGCTCGGCCCTCACTCTGATTAGAGTAGTACCGCTCTTGCAAGTCTGGGAAACTTGTTACATTGAATTCTCTACAATCTTAAAATGGGTAATTGGCTTAAAAAAATGGTCCTAAGTAATTAATTGTATACTGACTAAGGAGCATTTCAGAAAGAATGTGATTATGGAAAACAGAGCTAAGAGAGTAAGTAGTGCGGTTGAGCGAAGGAACTCTACAAAACAATAAATGGTTGTTAAGTCCTATGACAGAGAATCTTCGATCAGATCGAAGGACTGATAAGGGATTAGGCAAATAGACTCTTGGATATGGTCAGGGTCTATTTATAAATTTAAATTTTAAAACTCAATAACTATCTAAATTTTATGTAATTTACACGACATGAAATTTGCTTTAAGATGATAATAATTCCATTGTGATGTGTGGAATTAAGTTGAAATTCCTGTTCATACTTATAATCAAATTTCAAATATTTAAATAACTAGTTTTAGTCTAATGGTAATATTGTTAGTCATCCCAATAATAGTTTAGGCTCAAACCTTCCAACAACAAAAGTTATATAATTACTTATTATTTCTACAATAAATATCTTATAGTACATTGGTGGTGGTCGACGGTGATGGTAGCTAAATATTGCAGCAGAGGTGGTGACGGCTGTGGTATGGGAGTTGTCGCCGGGGTAGATGGTAGTGACAGTGAAAGAAGGGTGGGTTGTTATGGTGAAGCAAG
>JABEVN020002955.1:0-19813 GCA_013146195.2 Codonopsis lanceolata
TTTTTATGTTGCTATACAAAGTTTGCTACAAATTTCATTACTACAAAAATACTAAAACTGTTTACAATTCAATAACATTAAAAAACATAAACATAGTCCATGTCACTATTCCTCCTATGAGACGGTCCCGTGTCATCACCGACCATTGATAACTGCGGTGCACTCTATCAAGCAACGAGCCCAAGTCCACATATGGTATAGATCGGTCACCGATCTCCAAATACAGATCGTGGGATCAATCATAGTCCTCACAACTCCCAATATCCCTGGCTGAGTCCGCAGCGCAATGCATCGCAATGCAGATCACCGTAGTGGTGTTAACGCATGATCCGATCGATGCCTACCACGGGCTGTACGACCATACGTGAACGCCTCCCATGCAGCCTAAATAACCAGTGAGCACAATCCCAAGCACGTATGCACGCCGAGCCGAAAGCCGTTCTTCGAGATAGAGATGGCTATCGACGTCCAACCAAGCACCAAAGAAACCTAGCCACACGATGCAAGGCCTTCGAAGTTATCTCGAGGGCCGCAGCTCGAGCTCGAGCAATGACCGCCCCTCTAATCGCTTGAATATACCCGAACTGTCGAAGGACTCTATCTCGATGGTATGGCTCGACAACATAGCCCATCTCAGATGCATCCTAGATACGTGGCAACCGATGCCATGGAAACCGGTCCCTCGACCTTACCGCGTAGTAAGGCTACCAACCTAAAACAATAGACCAACAAAAAGTCAAAACTTTCAATACGAAACCTAATATTAAAAAGTTGTTGAAATTGATAGAAAATACGTATACTCAATGTCACGACTCGTCCAATCTATCTAATTGCTCACGTGATGCTAATAAACGGTCAGCCGCCCCTCGGTTCCCTCATGGGTTCCTCATGATCCACCTACGCAAGCGGGTATCTAGACTTGTAATCAACATTATGAGGTGGCCTCGGCCTATATGGAAACCGCAAGTAGATCCACGCCCGAAAGCAATAAAATATACATTTTTAAAGATTAAAGTATCAAATAAAACATTTTAACTTTACTAGTAAATACACAACATAAAACTATAGAATAATTATAATTATTACCTCAAGTAATGCCATGGAACCGCCTATTCCGCTTCGTGTTATACCTAGATGCTTGTCCTAGTCTATATAAATATGCAAGGGTGGCGCTTCCTCACGCATAAGTATCTAGATTTTCAAGATCCTCAAGCCACTCTAAGTATGCAATAGGTACACGGGTCCCGCTCTTATCAAGAAATATCGTGGCAACCCAAGATCAATAAGAAGTATGCCCTCACAAAGACAACCCACCCTAAACTCATCCTCCGACGTGACATCATCATTAAACCTCACACGTAGCCACCCAATGTCACCGGCCCCCTCTTATTTCCCATGCCCTCAAAAACCTCCTCAAGTGACACTCCCAACATCTCACTCACATATGAGGCATCAACATCCCTAGCACAAGCTAATGGATCACCCACAATAGAAGACCGAAGCGCACAAAACACATCGCCTAAACTAATGGTCATCTCCCGAAAGGCATATGGAAACCGTTAGTCTCTGGATGCCATCGTTCCACGAAAGCAGAAACTAAGACCTTGTTCACATCAGTATAACATACATGCCTTAGTCTACTAAGCGCACTGCCCCTGACCATATCCCGAAATACCCTCGAATCTTCACCAGTAGGAATGACCCAATTAAGCAACTGTATGATTGTGGCATTTTAGAATACCACGCTCTTCTTTACCAAATTTCAAATATACGCAGCCTACGTGTGACTCAGATGTAGTCGAAAGAACGATGTATCACGTGGACCACCAGAAATCCGAGCTCAATCTCGAGGCTCATAAGTTGAACCGCCCGCCTCGCCATGCTCACGCCATGCTCAAACCCGCTCATGCTCATGCCCCCATGCTCATGCCATGCCAAACCCCGCCCATGCTCAAACCCCTGCCCATGCTCATGCTCAAACCCCTGCTGAGGCTCAAAAGTATGCCCCTGTCCATGCTCATACTCAAAAGTCTGCTGAGGCTCAAAAGTATGCCCCTGTCCATGCTCATACTCAATCTGAGGCTCAAAAGTATGCCCCTGCTCAATCTGAGGCTCAAAAGTCTGCCCCTGCCCAATCTGAGGCTCAAAATCCGCGCCCCTCCCTAACCGAGGCTCAAAACTCGCCTCGCCCATGCTCATCTTCATCTTCCCGCCCTCGCGATCGCCCGTTTCTTGTTGGCGCGCTGCTGCTCCATTTCTTTCCTAGCGTATGCCGCCACCTTTTTCCTTGTATAAACGTTTTAAACAATTTTCCTCAAACACTAAACAAAATAAATCATAATTAAGGTTATAGTACCAATCAAAGTCCGAAAAGTGTGCCCAATCTGAAGTTTCATTGAGATGAACAACCCACGGGTCGTTCTGGCCAGAGTGAAAGGAACAACCTACGGGTCACGGGTTCGGCTAATGTGAGATGAACGGCCTATGTAGTGTTCGGCCAACGTGAGCCGAACGGGTGAAGTGTTCGCCAATGGGAGATGAACGGCCTGTAGTGTTCGCCACCTTGAAATGAACGCCTATGCAAAGTTGTTCGGCCAATGTGAGTCGAACGCCTTAAGTAGTGTTCGGCTAACCGTATTTAAGCAATGTGCCAAAGACATTTAAAGAGACAATCGAATTCAATTTTTTTTAGTTTTTAACGAAAATTCAACACAAATGCATGCATTTCATACATTTGATATTTAAATTACACATAAAACTAGTATTTAAATGTAGAAGATGAAGAAAATTTATACCAATAAGACATTGTTGATCACTTTCTCAGTTTGTTGAACGAATGTTGATAATGTTGTTGTTGTGCCGAGAGTGAGATGAGAGTAATGAGTTTGGTTTGTATTTTGAATTCGTTTGTGCCAAGCAGAAGGTAGGTTTGCTTGGTTCGGCCGCTTGCTTGGTTCTTCACGGCAATTTCACTCAAGAGCAATGTTGGTTTGGGGCGGGAGGGTAGGTTTGTAATTAACTGGTTAGTGGAAATTAATTGGCTTGATTGGGGAAAGGGTACAATAGGTATTTAGTCAGTAAAAGAATGAAGTGAGAAAGAAATGGGGTGTAAAGAATAATGGGGTGTAGAAATAGCTTTTTGGGGTGTGAATATCCCCACCCTAAAGAAAAACACGCCCTTAAAGGCTATTACCTTTTAGAGCGGAGTGTGCTCGCTCTGTCCTTTCCTGAGAGGGAGTCTTTTATTGCTGCCTTCAGCCGTGATTCGCCGTGAGGACGGCTTATTTGTGGTGTTTTTGGCTTGCCTACCTCTAATGACTACTTATTTGTGGTGGTTTGGCTTATTTGGTCAAGAATAACGACTTATTTCGGGTGATTTCGCCTATTTACTCGGCAACGCTTACTTTATGGTTTTGGGTCCGAAAAATAAGGTGGATACCTACGGGGGCTAAGGCTCACTTCTCACCGGTTGGTTTTGTGTTTGGAGGAGGTTCTACAGGTTTCGAGGCTTTGAGGTGATCACTCACTATCTCACCTCAGCTTCTTTTATTTCTTCGTAACGAGGACGCGAAGAGTTTTGGATGAATTGTGTGCTCAAGGCGAACCCGAAGCCTCTATTTATAGGCTGGAGTGAGGACACCGAAGGAATTAAAATTTATTCTTTATGCATCAGTCGATTGTACCAGCCGCTCAGGAAATTGCATTTTACGGTGAATGAATAGTGATTCATCAACAAACTGGGCGGTGCCTATCACAAAACTGGGCGCCACTCCCAGACTTCATGTGGGTGGCGCCAGCACCATTCCCATGTTTTCAAATTTTGCACTTTGGTCCTGACCGTGACCCGATTGTACAGATGCGGAGAATTTGGACTTTACGGTAAGGGAGCAGTGCCTTTTTAGAAACATGGTGCCACCCATTACAAAACTTGGCATGGCTCCCGATTTCATGTGGGTGGGCGGCACTATTCTAATTTTGATTTTTGACGCTTTGAACCCTGCATTTCACTATTTTGCGCATCCTGCTTTGTCCTTTTGCACTTTTGACCCTGTAACTTGACATTTGTTAATGTTTAACAGGTCTTGATATTTTATGTCAAGTCACATACTAGGGTGCGAAATTGGGGTGTCTGAGAGCCCCTCAGCGATGGAGTCTACGAGTAACCCGCGGCTTGCGGTGAGCGAACATCGTTGATAAAAATAGACTCTCCAATTTCGTGCAATTAATAACGGGAGGAGAGAATGCAATTGCGATTATAATGCAACAGTTTATAATGTGAATAAGACCTCCATATCCTAGACTTTTTTAGTCAGTTATAGCAGGTTATCGCAATTTTTAAGCAAGTATGCAAATTAAATGCTTTGATGGTCGGACCTACTGATGTAGGTTTCCTACCTATTCCTTAATAAAGGAAATCAGACCAAACGTAGTTCGGCCAAAATCTAAACCATCATTCATGCAACGGTGGGTGCCCTACCGAAATAGGCCTCGTATCCTTATACAAGGAATCGGAACCGAGGCGTAGTTCATTCGACTAGGCGTCCAAATCTTTGCGGTGCAAGTGTTGCGGTGCAAGTGCGGCAATGCTAAATGAGCAAGTGCATGCAAAGCTTTATCAAATGAGTGCTGCAAAGGTAAATATAACGTGTTGTGTTTGGCCGCGTCTACCAAGATAGACTGCCTACGTATCCTTAGCCAAGGAATCAGACCAATCGTAGTTCACCTGTGGCTGGACGGAATGAATTGTCTACTCAGGAACTCAGCCTTCACCAGAGAACAAGACCTTTCCCTATGAATCCGGGGTTGCGTGTCCCTTAACGGAAAGTTTCCAACACAGCCAAAAATGCATGGAATGTATTGCCTCTTCAGGAACTCAGCCTTCACCAGAGAACAAGACCTTTCCCTATGAATCCAGGGTTGCGTGCCCCTTAAAGGAAATTTTCCAAACATCATACAAATGCACTGCAAAAAAGGAAAATACCTTCCTTTTCTTTACCCTGGCCGTGGCCATGCAACAAATTACAACTGCTTCTTCATTTGCTTTTCTTGCCTCTTGTTTTTTACGCTATTCTTTCTTTGCACTTTCTTTGGGATTTTTCTTTTGTTCTTGTTCCGACCTTCATTTGAAAATCTTTTCCCCAATCGCTATGTTTTCGGCTTTAGCTGGAAAAATTTTCTTGATGCTGCTGCATTTTTCTTTACTGCTCCTTTTAACTTCGGTTAGAAATTTTCTTTCCTTGCTGCCGCATCTTTTGGTTCCAGCTGAGATCATCTTTTCTTTGCTGTTGTTTTCTTTTCGCTCCATTTTCTAGCTTCAGCCGAAAGTTTCTTCTTCTGCCGCCGCATTTTCTTTTGTTGCATGCACTTATAAATTTGTCCTTTTCTTTTCTTGTACATGCATTTTCCCCTCTCCCGATTTTTTTGTTTGTTTGTTTTGTTTCTTTGCTTTTTTCTTTTTTTTTTCTTTATTTTGCATGCTTGCCATTTCTCTTTATTTGCATGCTTATTATCTGTTTATTTTTTCTTTCTTTTTTCTTTTTCCTTTTTTTTTCTGCCTGGATATACTTCAGATCTACTAGATTTTGGCACTGTTTGGCACTTTTGAAGCATTCCTGACTTTATTAATAATGCTTATGCATGTCCTAGTTATGCCTAAATGATGCATGAAATTTATGCAATTTATTCTTGCGATGCATGATTGAACTAGTGGTCACTATTTGACCCTACTATGCATGATTTATATTATAAATGCAAATGGGGCTATATGATGTGTGTTCTAGGCTAAAGCATATTTTTGCATGCTATGTGTTCACGAAACGGACTTTTCGGAATACAATTCATTTTTTCCTGAACACATTTTCGGACATATTCTCGGAGAAATATGGGACAAAACAGATATATTTCATCCCCTAAAATTTATTTTTCATGCATGCTTATGCTGCAGAGACATAGTAAATGTCATGAGAATATTTATTTTCATGATTGGTGGCATTTTATTTTCTTTTTTAGCGCACCCCTAATGCAGCTTATTGGATAATAAATGCAAATGCTAGATGCATATACTACTTTACTTGATGCAAATGCAATGCCTAAAAATTACAGGATGCTTATTAACATGGTGCATGGGCATTCTTTATTCTATCATGCATGCAATAATGCAAAATGTAGTACATATCTTTAAAATGCAAAATACATTTTTATGATGCCTAGAATGCAAAAACGTTTATTTAGATGCAAAACAATACATAAAATTCTTTTTGTTTTTGTTTTTGTTTTGTTTTGTTTTGTTTTTTTGTTTTGTTTTGTTTTGGGGTAAAACTTGTACAAACATTTACAATGCAATATAATTTTATATGAGACAAGATAAAAAAATGCAGACTCAAAACACATGCACAAAGCAAAGCTATACTGATATCTAATGGATAATGGCACGCTATATCTCAGAAAATGATTTTAAATGAATATACCTTCGGGTTCGAGCGGGCTTCCCCCTTTTTTTATGGTATGTGGGGAGAGGAAAAGGCAGTCACCTCCTCTTGTTCTCGGCCATATGATTTTTGCAGTGCTACACTTGGCATAAGGCTATTCTCATAGCCCCTGCATTTTTCTTCGCAATCAGACAGGGAAACAATGAATGATCAGAACCAAGTCGTCTGGCTGTTTCATGACAACGGCAGTGCGGATAATGAATAGGACGAGGACTTTTCTGGTGCTTCTCATTCGATGAGGCCCAGGCCTTTTACGTGCCTTGCGAGAAGAAGTATATGTGCCGGCCGAGGCGACGCCGATTGACATTGGTGGACCACCTTGGGGCTTAGGCTGCAAAAGAGGGGATAATTTCTGGGAAAACAAAGGGGGATATAGGCAATAGATAGATATGTACATGCAATCAATGTATAACCTAAATTTCTTTAGCAAATATTCCTAAGTTGCACCTTAGGACCTGAGAATTTTTATATTTTAGTGTTTTATTGCGAGCTTCCTGTCGTGGCTTTTCTTCTTTTCCTGTCAGTCGAGCCGCATCTTTGAGGCGGAGGTAGGATCTGAGGTTTCAAAGAGTGCTTTCCCTCCCCTTTTTCTCCTGATATATATATTTTTTATTTGGCTCTAACTTTTGCCTAGGCCGCCCTTTTGGGTTTTCAGCCTAGCGAGCCCTTATTTATCCTTTTTGTATTATTATTTTTTCTTTTTTTTCGCTCTAATTTCTGCATAGGCCGCCCTTTCAGGTTTTCAGCCTAGCGAGCCCTTATTTCTCCTTTTTGTATATTTTTTTTCATGCTCTAACTTTTGCCTAGGCCGCCCTTTCGAGTTTTCAGCCTAGCGAGCTAGAGAGGGAAGCACTTGCCAGATAGAGTGGCTCAAGCATAATACCTTTAAAGATCGTTGATATTGGACGGCTGAACAAGGTCTTCTTTTCCCTGGTTTGTGAGGAGTATGGCACCTCCTGATCGGACCTCTTTGACAATATACGGCACATCGTGGAATAGAGTGGTGGCAACCTTTCGATAAGTAGCCCCAACATTTTTTTAGCCCAGACAGCATGACATCATAGCAGTAGGTCCCCCAAGGGGTGGTGAATAAGGTCTTTTCTTGGTCCTCTACTGCCATTTTGTTTTGACTATAACCCAGCATGCCGTTGACAAAGGATCTGATTTCATGAGCAGCAACGGTGTCTACCACAATATTGATATTGGGTAGAGAGAAGTCTTCTTTGGGCGACGCCTTGTTGAGGTCGCGAAAGTCTACGCAGATCCGGACCTTCCTGTTGGGCTTGGGAACGATCACTATATTGGACAGCCAGATCGGGTATTTTTCTCTTCTTTTTTTTTTTACTCTTTTTTTACTACCCGAATGAAGTTGACGTACAACTGCTTCATGATTTCCCTTTTCTTTTCTTTTTTTTACTTGTAGTGACCATTCCGGCTTGATGCGGCGGAGCTTTTGCTTGACTGAGCGAGCATCCGGACATATGGGATCCGATGTTCGACTATGGTTGGATCTAGCCCCGGCATATCTTCGTAGGACCAGGCAAATACGTCCACGAACTCTTTGAGGAGATCCATGAGTGTTACCCTTCCAGAACCTTGCAGGTAGTTGCCGATTTTGATTTCTTTGACTTGATTGTTCATCCCCAGATTGATGATGGACAAGTCTTCAACTGCTGTTGATGAGTGATGTTGTCCTTGTTGCTCAACTGACTTTACAAGCTCAATCAAATAATTTTTATCTTTTGGGTCCATTTAAATGACTCATCGTTATAATTATTTAATGCGTCTTTTAATGTAGGTGCAACTAAGGAATAAGCAAAGACAATTAGATTATCATTAAAAGCAAACCGTACAGGGTTTATTACATTATTGAGGACTAGGGGTTTGAGATCCTCAACTTTAGGGAGCGGATCGGTAGATGACCAATTCGTAAGGTTAGGGAAAGGAATAAAGATAATATATCCGAAGCGGTTCACCAGATCTGCTGGCATCAAAAGCGGGTCAGTCGTGGTATACTAGTTCTGCAGAGGCTTATTAGAAATGGACTTAAACTCAGCAAGGAGCTCTTTTATTATAGGTGCCTTCATCTATCATACCCAGGAAGTTGTCCCCCAAATTTTCATTAGAAACTTCTTGGTTTAGAATTTTAAGCATCATGGTTTTCAAATTTTCGATGTCCGCCTCCATTTTGGCGAGTGGAAGAGTTGGGTTTTGGTAGATGCTGGCAGGATTAGGGAAGGTCGAGTTAATTTTTGGCTGCGGTGTCTGATAAGGATTTTGGGGTAGATATGGATATTGGGCTAGATAGGTATATTGGATTGGATAAGGATTTTGGGCAAGATAGGGATATTGGGCTGGATAGGGATATTGGATTGGATAAGGATTTTGGATAGGGTAAGGATATTGGACTGGATAAGGATTTTGGATAGGATATGGATTTTGGGTTGGTGGATTTTAGGCTGGTTGATTACAATTTGGTGGATTATTGATGGTTTATTTAGGCCGGGCGGGATCATTATAAGGTAAATAAGTGGTAATTTGGCACGGTGGGTTATAACTTTGTGGGTCCATATGTGGGGGTACGTGAGGTAGGTTGGTTATGGGAAAAGGTGGTCGTTTGGGCTTTGGGAATTTGGTGCTTGGGGAAGGATATGCAGGATAGGACGGGTAAGGGCTGATATTTGGGTAGTAGGGACTTGGTGGAGGATTGGGATTCGAGGTATCAGCAGTATTTGGTGGGTTAGTGTTTGGCTGGGGGTTTGGGTTTGGAGGCACATGAGATGTTGATGCTTCCTGGGGAACTGCAGGGGAAGAGATTACCTCACCACTGGATTTTAAACTTTGCACTAGACTAGCCATTTGGCTCATCATACGATCGGTCAGCGCCGCACCCAACTTTTGGTGAAACCATTCTGCATTGCTAGAGTCGGGCGTACCCTGAGCCCCCATGCACCCATAGGTGGGCGCTCACTTTCTGGCGACATACTCTCGGATCTGTATTCTGGATGGTTCGCCTTTGTCACGATCACGATCTGATATCCTACGCTTACGATTTACGCACTTATTTCTCGTATCAACCGGCGAGTACTATCTCTGCCTTTCCAAATTCGGGTCGGGTTTCTGAGGAAAATGGGTTATGGAGGATGTATCAGAAGGCTAGCTGAAGACTTTCTGGGTTTGGAGTACAGCGTGCCTTTATTAATATTTTTTATTATTTATTCAATTCCCCTACAATTGACCGGATAATCACCTGCTCTATTTTGATAGTCTCAGGACTTTTCCTGAAACAGTGGATTCTTTCTCTAGAGTATAGGACCAATGTATTCCACCTGCCTTTCGACTCCCCAAGATCGGACTGATCCCAGGCGAAAGGCCTATACTCTTTTCGGGATCCACCATTCGAAATGGTCTAGGTCGACCATTAGAAAATAATAAATCAGCCCCAGTGTGTGTGTATATATATATATATATATATATATATATTATTTTATTTTATTTTGTGACTTGTGCATTTTTTTTTTGACTTGCACACATTTTTTTTTCCGACTAGGGCTGACCCACGATTTAAAATGCAAAAACTGGTCGATCTTTGAAGTGTCCTGAAAATCTATATGCAGTCTAATGTTGGCTTATGCAGGGGGTAGGCTGGCCATGGTGTAGGATAGCAATTCGGAATATATTTATATGCATGTGCGCGTGTGTGCGGTATCTAAAAATCAAAAAAAAAATTTTAGATATAAAAGCAGAAAATAAAACATATATGACATGTCTTGCTGTTATTTATGGATTTTCTCGGCTTTTTAGTTTGAGCGCAAGCAAGCACACTATATTTAAAAAATAGAAAGAAAAGCGGAGAATCTATCTATCTCTATTATTTATAATTTTGGTCATATGTCCCCAAAATAAAATGACTGAATGAATGCAAATATGTACAAATGTACAGAATAAAAAAAAAACAGAAAGACATGATAGTACAGAGCCGAGAATAAAACAATATTTAAAATAAAGTTCCGACCCTTTTATTGTGCTGCCCAGAATTTTATTGCACCATATATATATAATATATATATATATATATATATATATATTCGATTTTTTTTTTGTTTTTTTAAAATATTTTTAAATACACCTGTAATAGTTATCGGAACAAAACTGTTGCAAGATGGAGGATCATATCCACAAATATAGGCACGGATGTATAGGAACGCAATATTCAAATGCATAAATTAATATAACAAGCATACTATAGCCAGAAAGAAATAAAAACAAAAAAGTTTTATTTTATGAGTCTAGCCCTCCATTTTATTTAAAATAAAACAACTCCCAATAGAAGTCGCCACTTGTGGGTTCCGGAAATGCGCGCCGCGCCTCGCGCCTTGTTAGGGTGCGTATGCGTCGGATGCGGACATCCATCGCTTCTCGTTCCACCCTCCTTTTTAGGGAAGACGAAATCAAAAGTGCGAGAGGAGTCTTTGTCAAGGTTTGGATAGCGTTGAATGCGCCTTGGTTGCCTTTAATGGATTTTATTTAAAAAAAAAAGCCTTATGGCCCGTTCCAGATCACTATGGGAGCTTTGGGTTTCCCGTATCAAGTTATCCCTTTTTTAGGGGATATCAGGATATGGTAATACATCACCCTTCTATTCCCATTGTTCCTTTTTTAGGGGAAGACGGAAAAGTGCAAAGAAGGAGTGTAGCGAGGCCCCACTGGATCCAAAAAGTTTTAGAGTCGCCATCTTTATTTTAAGACAAAAATAAATCAAAACCAGAAAAAAAGATAACCAGAGATAGAAAACGGGTTCGGAGGCTAAGTTACGAGTTGGGAAGGTGCTAGGCACCCAACTCGCCCTTTCGGTCTCAAAATAGTTTTTGGCTAAAGTATGCTTATTGTTATGTTTATTTAGCAAATAAATAAAGCATTAAAACACAGAAAAATAAAACAAATACATCCGTGGCTACATTATTTACAGACTAAATGTATTTAAAAATGTATTTAAAAATATTTGGCCAGTATAACGACTTTATTACAAAATATTTCCTATTCTAATCCGGGCAGTACAACAGCTTATATTGACTACATTGGGCCGGATTTAAATAACAACTTTTATAAATAATAAATAAAAACACGCCCTTAAAGGCTATTACCTTTTAGAGCGGAGTGTGCTCGCTGTCCTTCTCGGGAGAGGGAGTCTTTTATTGCTGCTGCTGCTGTGATTTGGCCAGAGTGACGGCTTATTTGTGGTGTTTTTGGCTTGCTCACTCGGGCAAAATGACGGCTTATTTGTGGTGGTTTTGGCTTATTTGGTTGGGCGGAATAACGGCTTATTTCGGGTGATTTCGGCCTATTTACTCGGGCAGGGTAACGGCTTACTTTATGGTTTTTTTTGGCCCGGAAAATAAGGTGGATACCTAGCTGGGGGGCTAAGGCTCACTTCTACCGGTTGGTTTTGTGTTTGGAGGAGGTTTGGCAGGGTTTCGAGGCTTTAAGGTGATCACTCACTATCTCACTTCGCTCTTTATTTCTTCAGTGTAACGAGAACGCGAAGAGTTTTGCGGATGAATTGTGTGCTCTGAAGGCGAACCCGAAGCCTCTATTTATAGGCTGGAGTGAGGACACCGAAGGAATTAAAATTCATTCTTTATGCATCAGTCGATTGTACCAGCCGCTCAGGAAATTGCATTTTACGGTGAATGAATAGTGATTCATCAACAAACTGGGCGGTGCCTATCACAAAACTGGGCGCCACTCCCAGACTTCATGTGGGTGGCGCCAGCACTATTCCCATGTTTTCAAATTTTGCACTTTGGTCCCTGCATCGACCGATTGTACACCGTGCGGAGGAATTTGGACTTTACGGTAAGGGAACAGTGCCTTTTTTAGGAAACATGGCGCCACCCATTACAAAACTTGGCATGGCTCCCAGATTTCATGTGGGTGGAGCCAGCACTATTCACAATTTTGATTTTTGACGCTTTGAACCCTGCATTTCACTCTTTTGCGCATCATGCTTTGTCCTTTTGCACTTTTGACCCTCTAACTTGACACTTGTTAATGTTTTAACATGTCTTGATATTTTATGTCATGTCACATACCAGGGGTACGAAATTGAGGTGTCTACAGTACG
Organism: Codonopsis lanceolata; assembly: GCA_013146195.2. Classification (NCBI taxonomy): domain Eukaryota; kingdom Viridiplantae; phylum Streptophyta; class Magnoliopsida; order Asterales; family Campanulaceae; genus Codonopsis; species Codonopsis lanceolata. The sequence goes on from JABEVN020002955.1 coordinate 12,613, forward strand.
ATGACATTCAAGAGAGATTTATAATATTTTTAATAATAATGTGGATTCTATTTGCTTTCATTTGATATTTTGTATGGTGATATTTAGATTCTTTGTATGGTAATTTTTAAATTGAAAAAAAAAATTGGTGGGTATAATATTAAATAGATATCAAATACAATTATCGGAAGTTGGGTAAATAATACAAAATACTTTTAGGACGGTGATTAAATCGTGCCAAATGCATTAGGGATGCAAAAATAAACCGACACAAATACTTATTTGGGAGGGGTATCACCAATGCAATCGTGCTAAATACCATTTGGGAGGGCATCACCAACCGTACCAAATATTATTTGGGAGGGCAAACTCGATCATGCCAAATACTATTTGGGAGGGGAAACCCAACCGTGCCAAATACTATTTGGGTCGGATCATCACAAACCGTCCCAAATGTGTGTCAAATGGCACCAGCATGTGCAACCGTCACCTTTTCTGTGCCAAATAGTATTTGGGATGGTTTTGAGTCGAGACAAATGTATTTGGCACCCTCATATTTGGGAGGGAGCCAAAACCGTCCCAAATACTTTTAGGGACAGTTTTGACAGTATTTGGGACGATTTTTAGCCTTCCCAAATACCCACTTTTCTTGTAGTGGACGTAGAAAAAGAAGTAGGTTAGAAAAATCTTTTGGTCCAAATTTTCTTACCTACATGGTAGAAAGTGAACCTCGAAGCTACAAAGAGGCTGTGAGTTCCTCCGAGGGACCTCAATGGAAAGAAGCCATTAAAAGTGAAATTGATTCCATTCTTCAAAATCACACTTGGAAACTAGGGGACCTTCCTCTAGGAAGCAAACCACTAGGGTATAAGTGGATTTTCATGAAGAAAATGAAAGTAGATGGAACAATTGATAAGTATAAGGCCGCACTTGTAATTAAAGGTTGCGCAACAACGTGAAGGCCTTGATTACTTTGATACTTATTCTCCTCAAGTTACGAGATAGCCTCCATTAGATTAGTACTCTGTTGTATTAAGCTAAAATCTAGAAGTACATCAAATGGATGTAAAGACTGTCTTTCTAAATAGTGATTTAGAAGAGGAGATTTACATGGAACAACCAGAAGGGTTTTCTGCTCCAGGGCAAGAAAACAAAGTGTGCAAATTGGTTAAGTCTTTGTATGGCTTAAAACAAGCACCAAAACAATGGCATGAAAAATTTGATAATGCCATGTTGGGTTGTGGATTTAAAATCAATGAATGTGACAAATGTGTATATGTAAAGGACACTGAAAATGGCTATGTCATTTTATGTCTTTATGTAGACGACATGCTTATCATTGGTAGCAATGATAATATGATTAAATCCACAAAAGATATGTTAAACTTGAAATTTGACATGAAAAATATGGGGTTACCTGATGTAATCCTTGGTGTTAAAATTTCTAGAATTTCAAGTGGACTTACTTTAAGTCAGTCACACTATATGGATAAAATTCTAGAGAAGTTTAACATGGATGACATTGCAATAGTTAGAACTCCTATTGACACAAGTCTACATCTATCAAAGAATAGAGGTGAGATTGTTTCTCAGGTAGAATACTCAAGAATCATAGGAATTCTGATGTACTTAATGAGTTGTACAAGTCCAGACATTGCTTATGTTGTGAGTAGACTGAGTAGGTATATGAGTAATCCTGGTACTTATCACTGGAAAGCGATAGTCAGAGTACTAAGGTACTTAAGATATACTTGTGATTATGGACTACACTATAAAAGAGATCCAGTAGTGATCGAAGGATATACGAATGCTAATTGGATTTCTGATATTAAAGACTAAAGGTCTACTAGTGGATTTGTATTCAATTTGGCGGGTGCAGTCATATCATGGAAATCTTCTAAACAGATTGTAATATCTAGATCCACGATGGAGTCTGAGTTTATAGCTCTAGATAAAAGTGGTGAAGAAGCTGAATGGCTACGCCAATTTATAAAAGATATTCCAAAATGGACAAAACATGTGCCAGTAATTTGCATACATTGTGACAGTCAATCAGCTATTGGCAGGGCACACAGCAACATGTACAATGGTAAGTCTAGACACATACGTCATAGACATAATACTGTGGGTGCCCCAGATGTGATCCCGCGCCCCGCGCTCCCTTGGTTAGGGGAATGCGGCGTGCGGAACGGACATCACGCTTTCCATTCCATCCTTCCTTGTTTAGGGGAACACGAAATTAAAAATGCAGAAAGGATATTGTCAAAAGCGTGTTGAATACGCCTCGGTCACTTTAGTGAGTTTTTGGTCCAATATGGGAGCTTTGAGTTTTCTGTATCAAGTTATCCCTTTTTTTAGGGGAAACCAGGATATAGGAATGCATCACTCTTTCATTCCCACTCTCCCTTTTTTAGGAGAGAATGGAAAAGTGCAAGAAAGGATGTTGCGAGGCCCCATTATGGATTTTTCGAAAATTGCCTTATGGCCTATTTCGAATCATTATGAGTGCTTTGGGTTTTCTATATCAAGTTATCCCTTTTTTAAGGGGATACCATGATATAGGAATACATCATCCTTTCATTCTCATTTTCCCTTTTTTATGGGAAAATGGAAAAGTGCAAGAAAGGAGTGTTGCGATGCCCCACTGGATCCAAAATGTTTTATAGAGTCGTCATCTTTATTTTAAGGGAGAAATAAAGCAAAACCAAAAAAGAAAAACCAGAGATTGCAAAAACGCATTATGAGGCTAAGTTACGAGTTGGGAAGGTGCTAGGCACCCAACTCACCATTTCGGTCTCAAAAGCGGTTTTTGGCTAAAGTATGCTTTTTGTTATATTTATCTAGCAAATAAATAATGCGTTAAAAGACAAGAAATAAAAAAACAAATACATCCCTGGTTACATTATTTACGGACTTGCAGCCGTCTCTTTACAATAATTACAAATACATTTAAAAATATTTGGTCATAATAACGGCTATTTTAAATAGTATTTTCTAACTAAATCCGGGCAGCACAACAACTTATATTTTTATATTGGACCGGATTTGAAAACAACTTTTTATAAAATAAATGCCCTTAAAGGTTTTACCTTTTAGAGCGTGGTGTGCTCGCTATGTCCTTCTCGAGATAGGGAATCTTTTTATGCTGCTGTTGATGTGGTTTGGGTAGGGTAACGGCTTGTTTTTGATAGTTTTGGCCTTTTTATTCGGGCAGAGCAACTGCTCTTTCCGAGGTTTTTGGACCGGGAAAATTGGGTGGATACCTAACTAGAGGGCTAGGGATCACTTTGACCGGTTGGATTTGTTTTTAGCAGAGTTTTGGAAGGGCTTTGAGGCTTTATAGAAAGGGGAACTCACTATCGCTCTCGCTCAATATTTTCTCTCAGCGTAACAACGACGCGAAGAGTTTTTTGATCACTGATCGAGGTACTGAAAGCGAAGCCCAAGCTCTCTATTTATAGGCTGAAGGAGGGACTCGTCGGGGATTACAATTCCCCCCAGCGTGTTTTATTTCCTTGTACATCGCGCTTCAGAGATTGCACAATGCGTTAAGTTTGGGAGCCACTGTAGCAGTAGTGTAGCTCTTTGGGCGCTGCCATAATGCCCTGTGGGCACCGCGCCAAAAGGCTTTTTAGGCCGCTCCCAGAGCACTATTCCATCCTCAAATTTTCACTTTGAGCCCTTGCATTTTACTGTTTTGCGCATCCTGCTTTGCCTTTTGTATTTTTAAGTCATGTAACTTGACATTTGTTAAGTTTTAACATGTCTTGATATCACATTCCAAAGTTACATGCCAGGGGTACGAAATTGGGGTGTCTACAAATACCATTGGACAACTACTCTCTACTGGTACTATTTCTATTGACTACGTAAAGTCAAAGGATAATATAGCAGATCTGTTAACCAAAGGGTTAAATCGAGAGTTAGTTGAAAAGTCATCAAGAGGAATGGGTCTCAAACCTCTTGAAAAATAAGTCTATACAATGGAAACCCAACCTAGTTGACTGGAGATCCCAAGATATAGGTTCAAAGGGACAACCTAATTGTAAAAGATTTTGAGTCACTGTGGGGGGATTTATCTCTTATCAAGTGATGAGTGTAAGTAAAAGGATAATCATATGACTTTTAATGATTTTTAAGAATCACCTATGTGAGAGAGAAGTGGGGCCGCTTCGATGAGAATTTAATGAGACTCAATTCTTAGACCCTCTTACAGAACCAGGTGTATGTTCAGGGCCATGAATGAACATAACTATGAGAACTAAGTTGTGTCAGGAAAATTCCTGTGTGAAGTATGTAATCGTTTACTCCTAAGGTAGAACAGTTCAAAGACATCATGTCTACTGATCAGCCGATAAAGTTAGCATGCTTTCGCAAGGGAAGGTTCAAGGGTTAACACCTACCTATCCTATGCAGGTTTCAACTATTGAAGTCTATCACCTTTGTCATCAATTTCTTTCATGTGGGGGATTGTTGGAAAACTAGTGTTTTTAAGTGAAGTAAACTGGGGCTTTGAGGCACTAATTTATTTGTGAGTCATTTATGTATTGACTATGATAATTGAGGAATTATGTTCTTCTCCGTGAGTATATAAGAATACTATATTTATTTGTCCAATTCGGATATTGGATGAATAAGTTATAGAGGTTTAAAGTAGGACATTGAAAATGTTAGAGGTGGGTTATCCCACATTGGAAAAATATGAAAGGCTTGAAGGGTTTATATAAAAAGGCTCCCTTGTATTTGGGTAAGCTTGTATAGAAAAAACAATCCCGCCCGCACCCGCAGGGAGGTGGGGGTGCAAATCAAGGTCCAATTTGGCTTGGACCGAGTACTCGTGTGCCTGCACATGCGGACACGAATGTTCGACCAAATTGTGCTACCTAGACAAACCCGCCTTTTGCACATTTTTCTTTTGAATTTTAAATTCAATATTTGTAACTCAAAGATTAAAGCGAGAATAATTCTATTTTAATGGACGATTAATTACGCTTCTTAATGTCAAGCTTTAATTGAGTGGTTAATGGGGATAATCAAAACGGTTTTAGTAATTAAAACGCGTTGATTCACTGGCCTATATAAAGGAACCATTTTCCACAACAGAGAGACACAACACCTAACAGAGAACACTAAATTCCTCTTCCTCTAATACACCTGCATTTGCATTGCATCTTGAACATCATCTTTCTTGGCCTCCTGTTTGGTGATAGATTTTTGGCATTATTCGGTTCGCCAGACCTTAAGTGCAAAGTCATCCGGTACAGCCGTTGTATCCTGGGAGACGATCGTTCCAAGTAAGAACTCCACGCACTTACAGGGAATGAGACGAATAATGCTTCAAGGAAATTGTGTGTTACACAGGCCTCGGTCACAGCTTCCTTTCACCAGCAGACATCAGCCTTTCCACCAGAAGACTTCCAGACTCTACCTGTAGACTTGGAACAAAGTCACCGGCAGACTTCATTGCTGATCACCAGCAGACTTCATTTCAAGTCACCGGCAGATATCAATCCTTCCACCGGTAGACTTCCAGTACAACCACCACCAGGCGACTGTATCTTCAGAAAATCACCGCCAGCGGACTTGTCAGAGCCATCGCGGACAGACTTCACAAGTCCACTGCTACCAGAAGCTTAACGGTTTTGTATCTTTATATTTTTAATTTTGTAAGATTGTATAGGGTTTTACCCAACAATGACGTCGTTTCATACCATTTGTGCCTAAAACATGATCATTTTATTGTTTAGTCGGTTGGTTTGATTTGTTTTTGTTTGGTTTTTATTTGTATCAGTGGCGGATGGACGTGTACCGGACCAGTGTCCAAGGACACCGCTTAAAAAAATAGAAAAAGGAGTAAGTTTGTAATTAATTTTTTTACAGTTGTCCAACTTTAAAATAAATTTGCTAATGGACCGACCCCTCCCAAATTTTCTATTAAACCCCTGCATCCCCACTAAACCTCCAAAGTCAACTACTAAACTGTCAATATCTAGTCTATCTCACACACACTCTCTCCCCCTGTCCGGCTGTCCTCCACCAAGTACTTCCCTCAATCCCTCCTATTTTCGAATTCTCCCAACTTTCCAAGTCCTTTCGGCTGTAATCCTACTTCCCTGCCCAACTGCATAAGAAAGGAAGAGAAAGAGAGAGAGAGAGAGAGAGAGAGAGAGAGAGAGAGAGAGAGAGAAGAGAGAGAGAGAGAGAGAGAGCGAAGTCAACAACCAAGTGCTCTAGCCCAACTTCACTGCTTGGTACAATACTTTATTACTTTTTTTTTTTTTGCTTTTCATAGATCATAGTTTTATTTCATTTTATTATATATTTTTAATCTTTCTCAATTAGTCAATTCACAAATCATATATATTTATCCGAAATTAGGGTGTTTGAATTTGAGGGTTTTTGGGTTAAAATATAAAATTATTGATTTGATTAATTGATTGATAATTTTATATAGGAAAACAAGTTTTGGTGCCTTTGGAACTTTGGTTAAGCTCATATTGATTGGAGAATTTTGGCAATTTAAATGTAAAATTTGATTGTTAGAATTATTTGTTGTTTTGTTGGGTTTCTTGAGATTTTTTAGGCTTATATATGAAATTAGGGGTTTTGTGTTTTAAAAATTTTTTTTTACGCATTTTCAATATCAAAGCAACGTAAGGATAATTGTAATGTCTAATTTTTTAATGTAATAGTTAAAATTTTGAACACCGATGAACATAATTCTTGGATCCACCACTGATTTGTGTCTTATATTAATCCAAATCATATACGAATTGGATTATATATATATTTTTTGATTCATTGTTGTATTGAAAAATTTAGTTTGATTTTGGTTAAGAACACCCGTTAACCATGCTCTAACGCCAAGTTTAATATCTAAACTCTGGAAAGATTAAATAGAAATCCTCATAGTAAAGATTACCAACTTTTTGGTAGGATGGTTTCAAAGAATTTCTTACTATCCACCATAAATGCCATTAATAGTTAAATAGCTTAATAAATACTGGAAATCTAACGTCATGTTTGGACGTGTCATTTTGGTGTTCAAATACTAAAGAGTAATGCGAACGATGATTTAAAACACACACACACACACACACACAAATGACGCTCAAAATGGAGAGTCCAAACAAGGCCTAAATCTTAGCCCACCTGACTCAAATAACTCATATATATCTAACAATTACAACTCAAAACTCATTAACCCACTCAACCCGATTTT
>JABEVN020002956.1:0-19801 GCA_013146195.2 Codonopsis lanceolata
CTCTCTTTTGGTTGCTCAACAAAAACTTATTCTTCAAGGATCATTTAAAAAATCACTCTTCACATCCATTTGTTGAAGAGTTATATCAAGAAAACATGCAATGGCAAGTACAGATTTAATGGACTCAATACGGGCTGTGAGCAAAGGTTTCATCAAAATCCACCCCTCAACCTCGTATACCCTTGAGCCACAAGTCTAGCTTTATTTCTTATTATCTCTCCCACTTCATTTGTTTTGTTTTTGAAAATCCATTTAGTTCCAATAACATTTATTAGAAGTGGGTCTAGGAACAAGATACCAAACATCATTTTTAGTAAATTGATCTAGTTCTTCTTGCATGACATTTATCCAACATTCATCCTTAAAAGCCTCATGCACATTTTTGGGTTCAATGGTGGAAACAAAACAAGATGCATGGATTTCATCAAATTCTAGTGTGGACATGCATGCAAGTTTTTTGTAATCCACCTTACCTTTCCTTCTAGTTGATACACCATCCTGAACATTACCTATGATCTGAGAGGAGGGATGTATTTTCTGAATTTTGCTTGGAATATCATATATCCCCGATCACCAACCGATGACATTCTCTCTCTGTTCGATCGGGCCAGCTTTTCCTCGATTTTTGTCCAATGTGACTTCCGATGTAGCTACATTCGAATCACACCGTGACATTCTCAATCGCATTGTCTACATCATCCCGAATCTCCGATTCTCGCTTGTTCACCTCGATTCACTAGATTCAGATGCTGGTTCTGGATCAAAGTCTCCAAAATCAAGGATTCCTGAAACATCTTCTTCAACAGTCTTATGGTCAAGATCCATTAAATCATCAAAAACAATGTTCATAGATTCCATAATAGTCTTAGTTCTGAGATTAAAAACTCTGTAAGCCCGACTATTTGTAGAATAACCCATGAAGACACACTTGTCACTTTTAGAATCAAACTTGGAAAGTTGGTCTCTATCATTGAGAAGGTAGCACACACAACCAAAAACATGAAAGTATTTTAAGGTTGGTTTCTTTCCAAGAAAATTTCATAAGGAGTCATTGTACTACCTAGTCTTAAGAAAACCCTATTCCAATGTGACAAGTCAGATTTAAGGCTTCGCCCAAAATCTTTTAGCCAAATTTTTTGAGGTTAACATCACCCTTGCCATCTCTTGTAATGTCCTATTCTTTCTTTCCGCCACTCCATTTTGTTGTGGAGTTTTGGGAGCAAAAAATTCATGAGAGATGCCATTAGAGGCACAATAGTTAGAAAAGGATGAGTTTTCATATTCGCGCCATGATCGATCTAATTCTAATAAGCTTTAGATCATACAAGTTCATCACACTGTACCAAATTTTAAATGCCTCAAAAGTTTCAGATTTCTCTTAAGAAAATCACCCAAGTGTATCTAGAGAAGTCATCCACACATACAAAATGTATTTTTTTCTACCTAAAATTTCTACCTCAATGGGACCCATGAGATCAAGATGAATCATTTCTAGACACCTAGATGTGGAACATTGTGATATGGGAAGATGAGATGCCTTGGTTTGCTTACCTTTTGGCAAGGACCACATACCTTTGTATAATTTTTCCAAGTTTGGCAATCCTTTTCATCGCATCATGTTTCACAAGCTCATGGAGCTTACAAAACTCATATGTCCATGTTTTTTATGCCAAAGATCCGTAATATCAAGACTAGCTTTTGGCATGATTGGTTGTTGAACATATAACAATTGTCGATGACCTTGTTCCCGCTCGAAGACATTTGTTAGTTTGATCAAAACTTCACAAGAATTTTTATCAAACCTACTCAAGGTCATCATCACACAATTGACTTATACCGATCAAATTTGTTTTAAGACCTTCCACATGATAAACATTTGTGAGATTTGGAAGACCTTCAACATTCAATGTTCCCGCTAATTATCTTGCTTTGCACCACCTCCATAGGTCATCGAACCACCATTGATGCTCACATAATCTTTTCAAATTTCAATTGAACCTCGTCATATGTCTAGAGCAACCATCGCCAAAGTACCATGACCCAAATTTATATGAGATTTCAAAGAAGTGAAGGTAACATTGCACATCTCATCATCGACATTCTAGCACTGTGACATATGTCAAAAGTTTCATGTATTTGACTCGCTTTGTCATTACTACCCTTAGAACCCACATCTCGCTTAAAAACTTTAGGTCGATTTTTCTCGAGAATGAGATTTCTCGATGTGACTTTGAATGAGACTTCCAATGTGACTTCCAATGTTTGCATTGGTCGCTTTCTCATACGATGTCGATCTGATTTTGCAAGAAGGCCTGCCTAACTTCATCCTCATATATAGCCTTTTTAAAAACAAAAAGGTTGTATATGTCCAAAGCTTATGGCGTATGACAAACAAAGTTTTTCTTTCTTGTTTTTGGCTTTTCAAGAAATCAAGTTTTGAAAATTTCGAGCAGCTTGTTTAGGTTCAGATGTGCCTTCTCCTTCTCTCACAAACACTTTTGGAACAAAACCAATACTCCGCCTTGGATGTGCTACTCGAATTGAGCATCTCATCCATTTTATGTTGACTTGAATTCCATTTGGCAATGGTTTCTTTTGCTTGAATGAGCTGCTCCTTCAACCCTTCGATCTCAACATCCTTTTGCTCAAGAAGCTTTCCAAATCTTTACTATGCAATCTTTCTGATCTTCATTGGCCTTTTTAACAACTCATTTGCCTTACCAAGCAATGTAACTTGGTGAGCTCTGCTTTCTCCCAATCTTTGTACGCTTCCTTGTACCCTTCCAAAGAAGTCGATTTTGAATCTCCACCATCTTCTGGATTGTGGAGTTAAAACAAGAGATCATCCCTCGCTTTTGTTCACTACATCTTCCGATGTGACTCCTGATGTAGTCGCATTGATGTCACATTGATCGAGAACTCTGCACTTTCGCTGTAATCATAAACAACAAAGTGAGAGTGATAAGATCACCGGATCTTCTCCATCACTATCACTCGTGAGTTGCCGAAAATTCAAACCCTTTTTCCTTAGAGTATTTGCACATTGGTTAGCATAATGACCATACCCTTGACATTCTCTACATTGAATTGAATCAATGTTCTTTCTATTGTAGGAAGATTTTGAAGTAAAGGGGTTTGTAAAGGGCTTTTCTGGAGTTTGGAAAGAATTTTTTTTGGGAACAAATTTTCCAAAATCAGGTTTAAAATTGTTTTTGGAGCTTGATGATGGAGTTCTATTTTGACTCTTATTTTTCAAAAAATTTCTAAATTTGGTAGTCAAAAGAGCAATAGATTATTCTCCAAAATCAGACTCATCAATATCCTTTTGAATTTCAAGCAAGTCGATGAGATATCAATAGGAGCGCATAGCAATATTTTCACAATAGTAGAATGATGATGAAGCCCTTTGCCTTTTTGTTTTATTTGATCATTTAGGTTCAATTCAAAGTTTTGAAGAATACCAGCCAATCTTTCAAAACTCATCTTGTCAATATCATGTGCTTCCTCAGTAGCACATATCTTGACATTGAACCTTTCAGGCAAAGTTCTCATCATCTTCGTGACAAGACGCTCATTAGTGATGGGATCTCCTAAAGCAAGTGCAAAATTAGATATGTCAAGAAGTCTACCATAATTTGTCATAATATCTTCAGACTCATGCATTCTTGTATTCTCAAATTATGTGGTGAGCATTCTTAACTTAGAGGCACGAACACTAGCAGGTCCTTCACACAAGGTCCGGGCCTCCCAAACATCTTTAAGCGATTCATAGTTTGGCAATCACCCTAAAAGTATTAGCATCTAAAGCTTTATATATAGCAGATAAGGCTTTTGTAATTAAAGGATGCGTATTCTATCTTCATTGGACCATTCGATTCTTTAGGTGATCCTTGACATCACCATCGAATCTGTTGTTTTAGAGGACTCCATCCATTCAAGAAACAAGCCACGCTCTTTCATCAATCGATTTGATGAAGATGCGCATCTTGACTTTCCAAATAGAGTAGTTTGCATTAGTAAGAGTAGGAGGGCGAACAACGTTCTCATATTGAGAATCCATCACGGCTATGACTAGAATAAACTCTTAGTGATATCAAGAGAAGACTCTGATACCAATTGAAAGAACACAATAGCTAGGATTCTCAAGAGAAACCGATGTGATTCCAATGTAGCTGTGATTGTAGCTACAATGAGAATCACAATGGTCAAAGAAGATTATAGCAGCGGAAGTAAAAACTAAAAACAGAAAACAAAATGCAAGTTTTACCAAAAAAACAATCTACAAGATAATACTTGTAGACCTATCCTAAAGGCCACAAAGATTTCACTAAAAGAATAATTGTTTTACACAAAAACACTTGTGAAATCACTAACAAAATATTCTCACAAGACAATGAATCTTGGAGAAGAAAACCCCCCACATAAACAAGATAAACAAAAACGTGAGAAGAAACAAAAACAGCTTCCTTTAGAGTAAACAGGAAGACAAAGCAGTTTTTAGATTCTCCAATGTGACTGCCGATGTTATAACATCACCAGCAACAGGCGAACAACTCAACTTCTGTTCTGAAAACAGCCTCTGAATCTCCAAGCTTCTGAACACAACTTTATAGATTTTTGTTCTCTTTCTCCAGCTCTATCAACAGCCCGAATCCCAGCTCTTTTATTTATAGCACGCGATATCCTACAGACACGCAAAAGCAGTCTAACCACTACAAGGAAAATGATTAGTTATAAGGAAAGATTAACAACTTACCATTCTTGTGAGATTTTATTACCAAATATGAAACAGGTCAAGAATCTTGGTTAGACTAGGATTTATATTCAGATTTAGTTACCAAAAATGAATGTATCAAAATCTAATAAAAGATTATGATACCAAATATACCATAACTAAATCTAATGAAAGATATTAAATCCTAAAAACCTCAAACTTAACAAAAATATTATTTTGACCAAGAAATGAGAAAACAAGTAAAAATAGGTCTGGCCTATTTTACTCTTACAGCCTCCTTTTACAATTATACATATTTACATAGACACGACACTACACTCAATGAATACTTTTTTTACAAATATAAATTGAAATTTTTATTGTATTTGTGCACACTAATTATAAATAATAATTTTAATAAATACTCACAACGTCTTAAAATTAGTGTACACTACAATATTTTGGGACATCCTAGAAATTATCAAAAAAAAAATTTAACGTTTTATCATAGCAATTATCTATTTTGTTATTTGTACTTATGAGATTGGAAAATGATGGATCCTATTGATTTAACACCACTAATTATAAATTATGGGGTAAAGAAAAATTAATTAAAGTATTTTTCTTAAAAATCAATATATTGAATATGAACATTAATATTATAATATATTTTTTGTATGTATTCGTGAATTGTTTTCTGTAATATTTTTTCTCTGTATTTGTCAAACACCAATTTTTTTTTTTTTGGCATAGTTAAAAAAAACCAAATATTTGAAAATGAAATCATTTAATTTTACAGAAGTTATTTTTCAAAAAATATTTTTCGTGAAACAAACGGAGCCTAAAGTTATTTTTCATACACTAGAAAGCGGTTTTAATAAATGAATTCGTTGACAGTTCTATATATCCACTTGTTTACCGGAGACAACACATTTGACATAATATAATCATACATTGTTTTCCTTTGTCTGGAAATCGTTAATCTGGTTCGTAGCATATTATGTTATATTATCACTATAAATAAAGCATCTCCTTATTTCACTTTCTCTTTATTTTATTTCAAATAATATTAATTATATAGCTTACCAACCTTGCCCTTGTCTTTTTAGCAAATTTTAGTAGCCTTGTTTTTTTTGTAAACATGTCACTTGACAGCGAACACAATGTTTACAATAAAAAGAAAACAAGGCTACGGTGGCTTGACTTACTAAAATTTGCCAATATGGTCCCTTGCCAATCATAATTAACCACTGCCTGACTACTAAAAAGAAAAGGGCAAGGTTGTTAAGCTATATACTCCAATTAATATTATTTGAAATAAAATAAAGAGAAAGTGAAAATTTTCAACCCACACAAGAATGAAAAGCATAAAGGAAGTACACTGAGGTTGAAAATGAAAATTCTGCATGGTTGGGCTAGCACCCGTAGAAAGGACAACTGTACGGACTCATTTTTTCGAAAAAAAATCGGGTCGATACCCTTTTCCAAGAATTTAATCGTTTCAGTCTTGTGTTTTTTTTTTTTCAATCGCAAAATATCACTTTTGGGAGCGAAATGACTACGTTACTCTTAATGAACGCATAACAGATGACTAGCCGCATCAATCGTGATGCATCGATGTATTCCGCATGCGTTTAATAGTTTCACGAACTTTAACCACACAATTTTTGTATCGCGATTCACGAAAAAAGAAATAAAATGTCGTAGTTATTCATTTTTGTATCGCGGTTCAAATATTTATATATCGCGGTGTAACTACTTGATATGAATATTTATTATGTCTATTATAAATTTTGAATCACGGTTAAATTGTTTCTATATCACAGTGCAACTATTTTCTATGATTTTTTATTACACGCTTATGATAAATTTTGAATCGCGGCAAATATATGTTTGTATCGCGGTGCAAAACCTATACTTCAAGTTTAATTTGTATCGCGATATATAAAAACTATGAACCTCGATACTAAAAAGAATATATGTGCACCGCAGTATATAAATATGTGAACCGCGATATATATATATATATATATATATATATATATATATATATATATATATTTCAAAAAATAACCTTAAACAAATAAAATTGATAGTTTGCACCGCGGTATATAAATCTGTAAACCACGGTACATTCCGTAGTTATTCGTAACGCGTCTCTTACTCATTAAGGGTATCATAGTATTTTCTCGTCTAAAAGTAACTTTTTCCAGTTAAAAGAAGAGAGACGATACTTTAGTGGTTATACACTTTTAAAAAGGGTCCGGCCGAATTTCACCATATTTTTTAGGAAAAATTACAAGCCGGTACATCTTTTAAAACATGTTTTCAAATGAATCCAGCTATTTTTTGGACATATCTTTTAGGTACATTTTTGAGGTGAAATTATGTCACGACCCTTTGTGTCTTATTGAGGACGTTGCTTCTCTTTCACTCAAGCTCCTCTTCAACGAGTTCGTCAAATCCTCCCCCAAATCATCACTCTATCTCAAATACGAACCCAATAAATTGCCTTCGTCATTCTTGTTATTTCGGGAGCTGACACATTTGAATTTGTCTTCTTGTGAATTTACTCTTCCACCTGCTTTCAAGGGATTTCGTAGGTTGATTAGCTTGAAGTTTGAAAATGTTGACTTAGTTTCTAATTTATTCAACAAAGTCATGGTAACTGGATTAGGAATTGACGAAACACTGGATATAGCTTGTTCTGATTTATGTAAGTTTTTGTTTGATGCTATCAGTACACTCCAGCAAAATCGCATTCAGCGTTTCCCTCTGCTGGTCTCCCTGTGGTTCTCAATTACTGTGGAAAATGTTGGAACTTGGTTTACATTGGAGACGATACCCACAAAAAGGTTTGACTGTAGGTGGAAAGACAACTTGCTTTCAAGGTTTGGCTTGGAGGTTGGGGATGCATGTGTGTTTGAACTGACAGAGTGCAACAACTCTAATCTAAGGTTCAAAGTTCAATTTCTCAAAGGCGATTTCCCAGGAGTCAGCAGATTTTCATTGGAGTATTACTGTGAGTGTATATGAGAAAAGGAGACTTCTAATTTTTGATTTTTTTTGTCCTGATGCCAAGGCTGGGCATCAACATTTTTTGATTTTCTTTTGGCTTCAATAAATTGTCAAAACATTTCTGATGTCAAGGCTGGGCATCAGCATTTTTTGAATTTTTTTTGGCTTCAATAAATTGTAAAAATAGTGCTGATCGACGCCAAGGCAGGGCATCAGCATTTTTTGATTTTTTTTTTTTGGCTTCAATAAATTGTCAAAACAGTGTTGATGCCAAGGCTTGGCAACAACATATTTGAATTTTTTTGGTTTTGCAAAAAACTGTCAAAACAGTGCTGATGCCAAGGCTTGTCATCAGCATTTTTTGGTTTTTTTTTTGTCATTTGGCAACCAATCTGTAACCATTTTCACAAATTTGGAGCGAAAGTACGTCGCTCTCCACAACCTCAACGTAGTCATAGATTGATTCAGTCGAGCGCGACATTGTTGTTTAGCAACTCAGATCCAAACCTACAAATCGAGCTATATTGTTGGGCAGCGCTACAATGAAGGTGGATGTTGCTCACGGTCACCGATGAAAGATTGAAATGAATTTAAAGTGTAGAACTCAATTGCCGATTCCTGCAGTGTAGCTAAATTGTCCTTAATTACAAATATCTTTGTGTTTAAAATTTTAGTTTATGGAGTCTAGTGTTTATGATTTTGCTGAAATTTAGGGGAGAGACAATTGTGAAAAGGGTTATAGATGGCTTTGAATTTCCTGATTTGCCGTTATCAATTACAAGTAAATATTCTGTTGATTTAGAAAGTTTGAAATTGAGATATTCTGTTGGACTTCATTTGAATTGTATTTTATCAAATGATGATTTTTTTTTTGTTTGAAAATGTTGGTGCTGGGTAAAATTCTAAGCATTTAGGTTATTTCAGTAGATGTTATCGATATTTTGGGTGCAACTGTTTATGGTGTAGAGGATGATTTGGGGTCAAAGGGTGATTTTGGATTATCTAGGAGTAGTTTGGATGCTTCTTCTTCTCATAATACTAAATCTGTTGATGTTGGTTGTTCTGAAATTGATAATGAAAGCTATCCCGCATATGATATTTTTCTTGTTGTTCCATCTCACAATAATTTGTTATCAGTTGGTTGGGAAAAGATTATTACTGGATCTGGACAAATATTTAAAGGTGGCATGAAAGAGTTTCGTACTGAGCATATGAAATATTCTATGAAACTTGGATTTGAATATCTTTTTGCTAGGAATGAGAGTAAGAGGGCTACTGTTGTTTGTGGTAATAAATTCAGTGATAACTGTGATTGGTTCATCAAGTGTGTTGTTTCTAGTGTTGATAATTCTATAATTATAAAGAAGTGCAACCTTACACAGAGTTGCAAAGTTTCTTTTATTGATGGAGTTAAGAAATCAAAAAGGATGAGGTATAATGTAATTGGAGATTTGATTTGTGATCATGTTCAGAGTCAGCCAAATTATTCTGCAAAAGATGTAATTGAGTATATTAGGATCCATTATGGGGTTGAGATATCATACATGACATCATGGAGAAGTGTTGAGGTTGCTCGTAATAAGGTATTTGGTAGTTATGATGAATCGTTT
Source organism: Codonopsis lanceolata (assembly GCA_013146195.2). NCBI lineage: Eukaryota > Viridiplantae > Streptophyta > Magnoliopsida > Asterales > Campanulaceae > Codonopsis > Codonopsis lanceolata. The sequence goes on from JABEVN020002956.1 coordinate 9,343, forward strand.
GATTGGTTGCAGTGGTATGTTGAAGCTTTGGAAAAGAGTAATCCGGGCAATTTCGCATTTATTGAATCAGATTCCATTTCAAAATGTTTCACCCGATTATTCATATGTTTTCGTGCATGCTTGGATGATTTTAATTATTGTCGGCCTATATTGTTTGTAGATGGGACATTTATGAAATCTCGATGTAAGTCGACTCTCATGTCCGCCACGGTGAAGGACGGTAATCAAGGTAAGTTGTACATGGCACTTACATTGGTTTGTGTTTTCTATGTGTTTGGACGTCAAAGTTGTTACTTTTACTAATTGGAATATTTCATTTTTGTTTTTATATAGGACTATTTACATTTTGCTTTTCTGTTGTAAGTTCTGAGAATTATGATAATTGGCATTGGTTTCTTTCAAAAGTAAAAGAAGCAATTAATGGTCGTGATGTGCTTATTGTATTGGATCGGAATGTTGGGTTGATGCAAGCAATTCCGGATGCTTTTGGTAGTTCAAAGTATTTTTTTTTTTTGGTTCATCTTTGTCGTAATCTGAAAGATATGTGTTCTGGCAAGCGTTCTAGCTTTCGCAAGAATATTTGCTTAAAATTTAAAGCATGTGCTTATGCTCCTACAGTTGAGTTGTTTGAGAAGAAGCTTGAGGTATTTAAAGGAAATGGTGGACATATTGCCTTGGATTTTTTGGTTGACCTTCCTTTTCAGAATTGGGCCATTTGCTATTCTTCTTATAAACGTTATGTTGAACTTACATCAAATGCTGCAGAGTCATTCAACAATTGGATTCTTGATGCTCGAGGACTTCCTATCACTCATATGGTGGACTGCATAAGAAAAAAGCTTATGGTATTGTTCGTCGAAAGGCTGAATAATGGTTTGAAATGGGACAGGCTTCTTTGTGCTAAGATGGATAAAAAATGGATAGAGAATTTGAAAGTTGGTATGTCATGGCAGGTTATGATAGCTACTAACTCTATTTACGAGGTTTTATCCAATCCTAGTGTGCGAGTTGATTTGGATTGTCGGACATGTTCATGTTATCAATGGCAGATTCAAGGCTTCCCATGCTATCATGATGTTGTTGTTATTGTCAGAGCCCAGAGAGTAGTTGAAGACACAATTGATAATTACTTTTTAAATAGTTATTATTTAAAGTGCTACGAGGGAAGCCTGATGCCAGTTCCAACAACTTATAAGTATGAGATTCGGAAATCATCAGAAGGTTCAGTAATCTTACCCCCAGTAATGAAGAAATTTCCTGGACGACCTAAGAAGAAGTGAATTGCGTCAAAGGGTGAAATTCAGAGTAGTACAAAGAAACATAAATGTAGTAGATGTAATAAATATTGTAATCACAACTCTAGGACATGTAGAGATTCAGTGTAATGTTGAACATTTTTTAGTTGATGAACTGAAGAATTGATGAGGCTGATTATTGGAATTGATGCTTATTTTGACTTTTGGTTATATTGAGTTTATATCCCTGCTTTATTTTTGCTAATTCACTGCACATGTGGTGTTGGACTTTTTATGCAGTTGGATTCTGCTTTGGGTTAATTTGTTTTGATGCTTGGATTTGACATCAACATTTTTGGATTTTTTTTTGGTTTTGTAAAAACTTGTCTAAACAGTTCTGATGTCTGGATTTGGCATCAACATTTTTTGAAATTTTTTGGTCTTGAAAAAAACTGTCTAAACAGTTCGGATGCCTAGATTTGGCATCAGCTTGTAAACACTTTTTGATGCCTGGGATTGGCATCAGAAAACTGTTAGCATTTTTTCTGTCAAAAAAGATGGAAAACATGTCATAAAACTTTGAGCATTTCTATGTCAAATTTTTTAATGGCAAAAAGTAACACAAAAATTCCAAATTTCAGCAGTAAGGATAAGAACAACTTATAACATTGGTATAACGTAACAAATGCCCAAATTACACAAGACCATCAATCTATTTTTACAAAAGACCATCAAACTGTGTTTTATATTACAATCTGTTTTAAATTACTAAGGACAAATGAGCAGGACAATGTCAAAAGTACCCGATAAACCATCATAATGTTTACATCACAAACCCTTTTCCCAAATTGCCAAATTATAACCAGTCGTGTCAATATTGACTCCATCAGTCTATCTCAATAAGCACTCCATCACTTTTCTTACAATTATTTTAATATGAAATTGCCATAATCCTTCCAGACCTTCTTGTACCTTTTTGAATCTCTTTTTCAATCTTATGCTTCTTCTTACCCTTCATTTTTTCACTTTGATCCCTTTCGGTTTTCCTTTTTGAGGTTCCTTCTTTCTGAGTCTCATTCTTTTCTTCATTTGGTTCTTTTTCAGTCTTCCTTTTGGAGGTGCCTTCTTTTTTGAGGATCCTTCCTTTTTTAGTCCTGCTCATTTGCCCTTTTTTTTTGCTATCATTTTGTATCTTTTTTTTTCTTTTTTTCTCTTATGTTCCTTCAGGTTTGTTAATTTTTTACATTGCTATAAGGATTAAAGGCAGCCCCTGTTGGTCCCAAAGGGCACAATAATAAGCTAGAAGGGGGGGTTGAATAGCTTATTATAAACTTAAAACTTTCTCATGTATGTTCTTAAAACAAGCACTTGCAATCTATTAAAGAGATTGAAGTAGCGGAAGTCTTATAAGGATGACTTTTCAAGTCTGCCGATTAAGGATTATCGGTAGTCCTGACTGACTACTCAAGTCTGCTGTTTTAAAGATAAGTAAAGGAAATAAGAAACAGTTTGAGAGAATAATCAACAGTAAATGAAGAACACAAGTGTTTGAGATGGTTCACACTGTGAAGAATGCTACGTCCACGACCAAGGCAGTCAACAAGATATTACAAGGAATATATCTAATGGATTGTGTACAAAATATTTTACTTTTCTTTGGGGGTTTGGGAATTGAATATCTAGATAAACAAGATATTCAATTCGTGGAGAAGAATAGTTTAATTAAGGAAGACAACAATAAGAAGCTTAAAATAAATGTTGAGGCAAATCTTCTTGATTGTTGTTGAGGGCTTCTTGATCAGTTTATGATCTCTTGAATGCACTGAGTATAAAGACTTAGAGTTGTAGAATATCAGAGCATTTCAGGACGGACAGTGTTTTTTTTCTTCAGACTTTAATGACTGTATTTATAGCAAGAGCATTCTAGAGATCCGTTGGAGAAGACGAAGAGTAACAACTCTATTAGGTTGAATGCATTAAATGCATGGAGCTGTCTTGTAGAATTTGTCCTCACTGATACTGAGCAGGGAGTGGTGCAGAGTGGTTTGCAGGAGTTGGTAGCCGAATAATCAGAATTTCAGACCTACAAGTGTCAGTCTGTTCACCTGCTTTGTTATTGTTCAAAGGGTGAAAGTCTTCCACCTTTTCGGAAAGCTATTTAAGCGTGTCTGAGAAGTTTAGGGATGGTTGAATTCAAATTCGAAATGATAAAAGACAAATTTGAATTAATCCACTAAGTTTAGGGATGCAATTATCTATTTTGTTATTTGTACTTGTGAGATTGGAAAATGATGGATCATATTGATTTAACACCACTAATTATAAATTATGGGGTAAAGAAAAATTAATTAAAGTATTTTTCTTAAAAATCAATATATTGAATATGAGCATTAATATTATAATATATTTTTTGTATGTATTCGTGAATTGTTTTCCGTAACATTTTCTCTGCATTTATCAATCACCAAAAAATAATTTTCGACATATTTAAAAAAAAAATACCATATATCTGAAAATAAAATCATTTAATTTTACAGAAGTTATTTTTTGAAAAATATTTTTTGTAAAACAAACGGAGCCTAAAGTTATTTTTCATACACTAGAAGGCGCTTTTAATAAATGAATTCGTTGACAGTACTATATATCCACTTGTTTACCAGAGACAACACATTTGACATAATATAATCAAACATTGTTTTCCTTTGTCTGTAAATCCTTAATATGGCTTGTAGCATATTATATTATATTATCACTATAAATAAAGCATCTCCTTATTTCACTTTCTCTTTATTTTATTTCAAATAATATTAATTATATAGCTTACCAACCTTGCCCTTGTCTTTTTAGCAAATTTTAGTAGCCTTGTTTTTTTTGTAAACATGTCACTTGACAGCGAACACAATGTTTACAAAAAAAAAAACAAAACCCCTAAATGTTACACTTAAACACCCTAAATGCAACATCACTTAAGAAATTAAATTACCAAACTATTCTCCTTTGATTTTTTTTAAAAAGTACTTAACTTTAAAATAGTTTTGTTTACCAAACTACCCTTCTTCCATTTAAAAAAAACTCAATTTAACTAAATATCTAACCCCTAAAATCAAGAACAACCTGAAAAATAATTGCCAGTTTCTTAAAAAAATTTAAAAAAATTGAAAAAAGCGCCTGTTTGTTATGCAAAAAAAAGAAAAAAAATCGCCACTTTAAAAAAAAAAAACTGAAAATTCGCCTTAAAAAAAAAAACTTAAAAAAGTCGCCACTTAAATTTTTTTTTAAAAAATTGGTTTTAAAAAGTCGCCAAGTTTAAAACACCTTTTTTACAAAGAATCGCCACTTTTAAAAAAAATTTGGACAAAAAATCGCCAAGGTTTAAAAAATTTGGTTTTAAAAAGTCGCCAACTTTAAATTTTTTTTTACAAAAAAATCGCCACTTTCAAAAACATTTTGGACAAAAAATCGCCAAGTTAAAATATATTTGTTTGAAAAAGTCCCCTTATGTTTAATTTAATTCCTACATGTATCTAGTCAAAAGGACGAGTTCCACGGTTAAAGTTTGAAAAATGATGATGAAATATTTTGTGTATAGAATCTATAGATGTCCACACTGTAATGAAATTTCCAATGTGGTATTAATTGAAACTCTTTTATATAAAATGATAAGGATTGATTAGTAATTAGAGTTTAGGGTTAATTGTTAGTCCTTTTTATAAAATGATTAATTAGTAATTAAACTTTTAAATGAGTGTGACATTTAGTGTTTTTTGTGTTGCATTTAGGGCCACTCAAAAAAAAAAACAAGGCTACGGTGGCTTGACTTACTAAAATTTGCCAATATGGTCCCTTGCCAATCATAATTAACCACTGCCTGACTACTAAAAAGAAAAGGGCAAGGTTGTTAAGCTATATACTCCAATTAATATTATTTGAAATAAAATAAAGAGAAAGTGAAAAATTTCAACACACACAAGAATGAAAAGCATAAAGGAAGTACACTGAGGTTGAAAATGAAAATTCTGCATGGTTGGGCTAGCACCCGTAGAAAGGACAACTGTACGGACTTATTTTTTCGAAAAAAAATCGGGTCGATACCCTTTTCCAAGAATTTAATCGTTTCAGTATTGTGTTTTTTTTTTCAATCGTAAAATATCACTTTTGGGAGCGAAATGACTACGTTACTCTTAATGAACGCGTAACAGATGACTAGCCGCATCAATCGTGATGCATCGATGTATTCCGCATGCGTTTAATAGTTTCACGAACTTTAACCACACAATTTTTGTATCGCGATTCACGAAAAAAGAAATAAAATGTCGTAGTTATTCATTTTTGTATCGCGGTTCAAATATTTATATATCGCGGTGTAACTACTTGATATGAATATTTATTATGTCTATTATAAATTTTGAATCGCGGTTAAATTGTTTCTATATCACAGTGCAACTATTTTCTATGATTTTTTATTACACGATTATGATAAATTTTGAATCGCGGCAAATATATGGTTGTATCGCGGTGCAAAACCTATACTTCAAATTTAATTTGTATCGCGATATATAAAAACTATGAACCTCGATACTAAAAAGAATATATGTGCACCGCAGTATATAAATATGTGAACCGCGATATATATATATATATATATATATATATATATATATTTCAAAAAATAACCTTAAACAAATAAAATTGATAGTTTGCACCACGGTATATAAATCTGTAAACCACGGTGCATTCCGTAGTTATTCGTAACGCGTCTCTTACTCATTAAGGGTATCATAGTATTTTCTCGTCTTAAAGTAACTTTTTCCAGTTAAAAGAAGAGAGACGATACTTTAGTGGTTATACACTTTTAAAAGGGTCCCACGAATTTCACCATATTTTTTAGAAAAATTACAAGCCGGTACATCTTTTAAAACATGTTTTCAAATGAATCCAGCTATTTTTTGGACATATCTTTTAGGTACATTTTTGAGGTGAAATTATGTCACGACCCTTTGTGTCTTATTGAGGACGTTGCTTCTCCAATTTCAATCCAGCTCCTCTTCAACGAGTTCGTCAAATCCTCCCCCAAATCATCACTCTCTCTCAAATACGAACCCAATAAATTGCCTTCATCATTCTTGTTATTTCGGGAGCTGACACATTTGAATCTGTCTTCTTGTGAATTTACTCTTCCACCTGCTTTCAAGGGATTTCGTAGGTTGATTAGCTTGAAGTTTGAAAATGTTGACTTAGTTTCTGATTTATTCAACAAAGTCATGGTAATCGGATTAGGAATTGACGAAACACCGGATATAGCTTGTTCTCGATTTATGTAAGTTTTTGTTTGATGCTATCAGTACACTCCAGCAAAATCGCATTCAGCGTTTCCCTCTGCTGGTCTCCCTGTGGTTCTCAATTACTGTGGAAAATGTTGGAACTTGGTTTACATTGGAGACGATACCCACAAAAAGGTTTGACTGTAGGTGGAAAGACAACTTGCTTTCAAGGTTTGGCTTGGAGGTTGGGGATGCATGTGTGTTTGAACTGACAGAGCGCAACAACTCTAATCTAAAGTTCAAAGTTCAATTTCTCAAAGGCGATTTCCCAGGAGTCAGCAGATTTTCATTGGAGTATTACTGTGAGTGTATATGAGAAAAGGAGACTTCTAATTTTTGATTTTTTTTGTCCTGATGCCAAGGCTGGGCATCAGCATTTTTTGATTTTCTTTTGGCTTCAATAAATTGTCAAAACATTTCTGATGTCAAGGCTGGGCATCAGCATTTTTTGAATTTTTTTGGCTTCAATAAATTGTAAAAATAGTGCTGACGCCAAGGCTGGGCATCAGCATTTTTTGATTTTTTTTTTTTGGCTTCAATAAATTGTCAAAACAGTGTTGATGCCAAGGCTTGGCAACAACATATTTGAATTTTTTTGATCTTCCAAAAAACTGTCAAAACAGTGCTGATGCCAAGGCTCTGCATCAGCATTTTTTGGTTTTTTTTTGTCATTTAGCAACCAATCTGTAACCATTTTCACAAATTTGGAGCGAAAGTACGTCGCTCTCCACAACCTCAACGTAGTCATAGATTGATTCAGTCGAGCGCGACATTGTTGTTTAGCAACTCAGATCCAAACCTACAAATGGAGCTATATTGTTGGGCAGCGCTACAATGAAGGTGGATGTTGCTCACGGTCACCGATGAAAGATTGAAATGAATTTAAAGTGTAGAACTCAATTGCCGATTCCTGCAGTGTAGCTAAATTGTCCTTAATTACAAGTATCTTTGTGTTTAAAATTTTAATTTATGGAGTCCAGTGTTTATGATTTTGCTGAAATTTAGCGGAGAGACAATTGTGAAAAGGGTTATAGACGGCTTTGAATTTTCTGATTTGCTGTTATCAATTACAAGTAAATATTCTGTTGATTTAGAAAGTTTGAAATTGAGATATTCTGTTGGACTTCATTTGAATTGTATTTTATCAAATGGTGATATTTTTTTTTTTGAAAATGTTGGTGCTGGGTAAAATTCTAAGCATTTAGGTTATTTCAGTAGATGTTATCGATATTTTGGGTAACTTATGGTGTAGAGAGATGATTTAGGGTCAAAGGGTGATTTTGGATTATCTAGGAGTAGTTTGGATGCTTCTTCTTCTCATAATACTAAATCTGTTGATGTTGGTTGTTCTGAAATTGATAATGAAAGGTATCCCGCATATGATATTTTTCCTGTTGTTCCATCTCACGATAATTTGTTATCAGTTGGTTGGGAAAAGATTATTACTGGATCTGGACAAATATTTAAAGGTGGCATGAAAGAGTTTCGTACTGAGCTTATGAAATATTCTATGAAACTTGGATTTGAATATCTTTTTGCTAGGAATGAGAGTAAGAGGGCTACTGTTATTTGTGGTAATAAATTCAGTGATAACTGTGATTGGTTCATCAAGTGTGTTGTTTCTAGTGTTGATAATTCTATAATTATAAAGAAGTGCAACCTTACACAGAGTTGCAAAGTTTCTTTTATTGATGGAGTTAATAAATCAAAAAGGATGAGGTATAATGTAATTGGAGATTTGATTTGTGATCATGTTCGAGTCGAAATTATTACGCAAAGATGTAATTGAGTATATTAGGATCCATTATGGGGTTGAGATATCATACATGACATCATGGAGAAGTGTTGAGGTTGCTCGTAATAAGGTATTTGGTAGTTATGATGAATCGTTTGATGCGTTGCAGTGGTATGTTGAAGCTTTGGAAAAGAGTAATCCCGCAATTTGGCATTTATTGAATCGATTCCATTTCAAAATGTTTCACCCCGATTATTCATAAGCTGCATGCTTGGATGATTTTAATTATTGTCGGCCTATATTGTTTGTAGATGGGACATTTATGAAATCGATGTAAGTCGACTTGTCCGCCACGGTGAAGGACGGTAATCAAGGTAAGTTGTACATGGCACTTACATTGGTTTGTGTTTTCTATGTGTTTGGACGTCAAAGTTGTTATTTTACTAATTGGAATATTTCATTTTTGTTTTTATATAGGACTATTTCCATTTTGCTTTTCTGTTGTAAGTTCTGAGAATTATGATAATTGGCATTGGTTTCTTTCAAAAGTAAAATAAGCAATTAATGGTCGTGATGTGCTTATTGTATTGGATCGAATGTTGGGTTGATGCAAGCAATCGGATGCTTTGGTAGTTCAAAGTATTTTTTTTGTTTGGTTCATCTTTGTCGTAATCTGAAAGATATGTGTTCTGGCTAGCGTTCTAGCTTTCGCAAGAATATTTTCTTAAAATTTAAAGCATGTGCTTATGCGCCTACAGTTGAGTTGTTTGAGAAGAAGCTTGAGGTATTTAAAGGAAATGGTGGACAGATTGCCTTGGATTTTTTGGTTGACCTTCCTTTTCAGAATTGGGCCATTTGCTATTATATTCTTCTTATAAACGTTATGTTGAACTTACATCAAATGCTGCAGAGTCATTCAAAAATTGGATTCTTGATGCTCGAGGACTTCCTATCACTCATATGGTGGACTAAGAAAAAAGCTTATTGTATTGTTCGTGAAAGGTAAAAATGGTTTGAAATGGGACAAAGCTTTGTGCTAATGATGGATAAAAAATGGATAGAGAATTTGAAAGTTGGTATGTCATGGCAGGTTATGAAAGCTACTAACTCTATTTACGAGGTTTTATCCAATCCTAGTGTGCGAGTTGATTTGGATTGTCGAACATGTTCATGTTATCAATGGCAGATTCAAGGCTTCCCATGCTATCATGCTGTTGTTATTATTGTCATAGCCCAGAGAGTAGTTGAAGACACAATTGATAATTACTTTTTAAATAGTTATTATGTTAAAGTGCTACGAGGGAAGCGATGCCGGCCCAACAACTTATAAATATGAGATTCGAAATCATCGAAAGTTCAGAATCTTACCCCCAAGTATTGAAGAAATTGCACTCGCCTAAGAAGAAGTGAATTGTGTCAAAGGGTGAAATTCGTAGTAGTACAAAGAAACATAAATGTAGTAGATGTAATAAATATTGTAATCACAACTCTAGGACATGTAGAGATTCGGGTAATGTTGAACATTTTTTAGTTGATGAAGCGAAGAATTGATGAGGCCGATTATTGGAATTGATGCTTATTTTGACTTTTGGTTATATTGAGTTTATATCCCTGCTTTATTTTTGCTAATTCACTGCACAGGTGGTGTTGGACTTTTTATGCAGTTGGATTCTACTTTGGGTTAATTTGTTTTGATGCTTGGATTTGGCATCAACATTTTTGGATGTTTTTTTTGTTTTGAAAAAAACTTGTCTAAACAGCTTCGATGTCCGGATTTGGCATCAACATTTTTGAAATTTTTGTCTTGAAAAAAGCTGTTTAAACAGCCGATGCCTAGATTTGGCATCTTGTAAACACTTTTTGATGCCAGGATTGGCATCGAAACTGTTAGCATTTTTTCTGTCAAAAAAGATGGAAAACATGTCATAAAACTTTGAGCATTTCTATGTCAATTTTTTAATGGCAAAAAGTAACACAAAATTCCAAATTTCAGAAGAAGGATAAGAACAACTTATAACATTGGTATAACGTAACAAATGCCCAAATTACACAAGACCATCAATCTATTTTTACAAAGACCATCAAACCTGTTTTATATTACAAATCGCTTTTAAATTACTAAGGACAAATGAGCACGACAATGTCAAAAGTAGCAGATAAACCATCAT
>JABEVN020002957.1:0-19805 GCA_013146195.2 Codonopsis lanceolata
TGTTGGTGTTATCAAAATACAAAGGTTAACACATCAATGTGTAGCCCATAATCTTTGATCATTTGGAGCATCCATAAAAGTTGTAAGGCTTCTCTCAAAAACATTTTGATACACACGCTAATTTGTCGAATCAACCTTACCTCTTCTCCTTGTGTATAGGCCATCATGAATATTACCTATCACTTGATAGATTGAATGGTTTTTCTATATGCGTTTGGGAATGTCATGGGCTGCGATCAGTCAAATTGACCGAGTTTCGGTGATTCGGGATGTTCGTATACGGCGGGTTTCGACCAATGTAGCCGATGTAGCTACATCAGAGACTACATGTGAGCTATATCATGAATCTCATTCTCTGAACTTCCGGCACTTGCGGGTTACAGAACCACAGGGGCGAGGCCGGTGTCTCGTGGTGCAAGTTCGAAGATTGTGCGGGAAATTCATGATCTCCAAAGTCAGGTAGACCTGAAACATCATCCTCAATGGTTTTGTGGCCAATATTAGTTATAGTGGGAGCAGATTCATCATTGAACCACTTAGCACCAGGACATATATATCAAAGGGTTCACAGTACTTGAATCTTGCATTCCTGTAACTACCTTTGGGAACCCACATCTTTTTAAAGGTTTTAGGTTCTTTGTTTACGTGAATGTACCTTCGATGTAGCTTCGAATGTAGCTTCCAATGTTCTTTGCATTGGTTCTTTGATTCGCGTCCGATCTTTGCATCGATTGAACCAAGAAGGCATGTCTTACCTCTTCCTCACGAGCAGGCCTTTTAAGAAAACAAAATGACCGAATATGACCGGGCTTATGACAAAAATGACACACAAAATTTGTCTTTCTTAATTTGGGTTTTTCAAAGAAGTTTGGATTTTGAAAATTTTGTGTATTAATTGGCTGGGTTCGAGGTACCTTCACCTTCTCTAACAAACATTTTTGGTATAAAACCAATTCGATCTTACGGACTTACGATTCAACATCTCATCCATTTTTTGGTATAAAACCAATGCACGCCAATCATGGCATAGTAAACTAATCTTGAGAAGCTTCATCGAAGTTGCAATGGGGATTTTAAAAAATGATCAAGTCAAAGATGATTTGGTCATTTATAGCCTCACTTAAAAAAAAACTCTTTTATTGTGCGGTTTATTGATAAACCGATAAAAATACACCCACAACATCGAAATCATTGGTTTATCAAGTGGTTGACAGATAAACCGGTTGTCGACCAAGTAGTTTGTGATTTATTGATAAACCGGTGTAAACTACTTGTTCAACAACGGTTTATCAATAAACCGATGTAAACCACTTGGTCGACAAGCGGTTTATCGAATTCGACCGATTAGTCGACTAAGTGGTTTTTATGGTCAAAGGCCATATATGTTCATCAACCAGAGTCAAATAGCCATATTTGACTAATGCCTAAGTTTACAACCTCACCTACTCCAATCCGCCCACTTGTATTGTCTTGTTGGCAGTTCAATTTCATTGGCTTTGGATTTAGAATAGATCGAAGTTTGCGAAACTAAATTTGTTCTCTCAATAAACTTGACTTGGTTGATAAAAAATAACTGCGTAAGTTAAGCCTATCAATGGATCTAATAAAAATATATCCCAATTAGATTCAAAATCTTTTATTGTCAATATGATTCGATCCACTAATTAACCCGACGGGTCAAATGTTGAGTAGATATAATATCCGACTAGAGCTAGTCCATTCCCAAATTATAAAAAGTATATATATATATAAACTAAAGAACTAGAGATTGATTGGATCAAGAATAATGAGAATATGAAATGATGCTTAGAAAGAGGGAAGACTAGTGTATAATTGTCTATACTATATATTTATGTATAATAATAAATAAGCTATCTTCAAATAAGATCGAGTTTTTAACGGATCAGATATAGCTAAATGATTCGTATCCGATTGAAATCATTGTTGTTTTCCTTTGGTACCGCTAACAAATTTACAAGGGATGAAAAATAAAATAATTGGTTATTTATCATTTGCTCTCCTGAGAGGATTGTTTGGAAGTACATAATCATCACATCATATTTCAAGGATCGTAAAATAAAAAATAAAAAGAAAGGATGGGGTTTTTCTAAAAAAAAAAAATCATGTGCAATAGTTAGTTTTCTTTTTCTTTCAAAAAAAAAAAGATCGTTTCTTTTCAAAAAGAAATGATCATGAAAAAAAATGAACAAATAAAAAGAATTTTGTTCTCTCTAAACAAAAAGGAAAAAAAATCTCTATTCTTTCAAATTGAAAAATTTTAAAAAAAAAAGCAAAATGAAAATCTCTCTGATAGAGTTGAACTACGATGACATGAGATTCAAAATGAGGAACGTAGGCAACCTTTAAGTTCAGTCAAATGCTTTAATTTACTCAAAAAAAAGAGGTTTTTCTATGTGTTTTCTTTTTGTTTTCCAAAATATGTGAAGACAAGACAAAACCCCCTCACCATTGTTCTTAATCTCCATCTTCAAACTCTTCCCTCTTAACCTTTCATAAATACATCACTAGTTGATTAGTGCGTCGTTTACTCTCGATTTAAAAAAAAAACAGTAATTCCTACTTCGAGATGTTAAGGTCTACCACTTAAAAAAAACAAAAAAAAAGGAAGAAATGAAAAAAAATAAAAGATCGATAGGGAGCCAGGGAAAAAGGGAATGTTGGAAAAGCCAAAAAGCCAAGAAAGCAGAAAAGTCTAAAAAGTCGAAAAATCCAGAAAAGTCAAGCGACTCAAGGATCATAAAACAACAATTCAGGTCTGAGGCTTTCAAACCACCCAGACACCGACCAGACACCCAATACATTACTCTATCTCTTCTAGACACATAAAGATTCAGTTTTTACAAATTAAGTGTAGAAGCTTCTTAACCACTCATTTTAATCATCTATATCTGGTATAAATACATTGACTATACTAAAACATTTTTTAGGCAAAGACTTGTGTAAATGCGGTCTTCTGGATCCTAAATCCGTAATGCGGGAGCCCATTTAGGAATTCGCGGGTTATTAACTAAACATGTTAACGAAAAACATAGTAAGTTGTTAATCAAGTTGGTTGGAGGCTTTGCTTAAAGATTTAGGGAAGGAAGGTTAGTGGTTCTAACTCCTTTGTTACATTGTTTAGTTTTAATTCTCATTAATGAGAAGTTCCTCTATTTGCTCCGATGCCCCTGCACTTTCAATGTTTGCCACCGAAATTCTTATGTTTCCCACGCCTTGAAGTTTAATCCTTTGTCAGCTTCGTTAACCATCCGTTAGCATCAATTGCCTTGGATACTTGACGTATCCTAACGGACTTTGACGAAATGTTGAATGACACATTTAAAGCCAAACGTGACACATTGAAAATACAAAAGTGACACATTTTAATGTTAAAAGTGACACTATGAAGGAAATTTTATTATAATTCTCATTAAAATACAAAATAACACTCTTAAAACTAAAAAGTGACAAATTTAATTCTAAAAAGTAATACTCTTAATAATAAAAAGTGACATATTTAATACTAAAAAGTGACATATTTAATACTAAAAAGTGACACTCTTAATACTAAAAAGTGACATATTTAATATTAAAAAGTGTCACTTTAAAATTAACCTTGACTATCAAAAGTGACACATTTAATACTAAAACGTGACATTTTAAATGCTAAAAAGTGACACTTTTAAGGTCAATAACGACGATTTTTATTTATAAGGCAAAATGACACTTGTACGGTCAAAAGTAACACATTTAATTCTAAAAAGTGACACTTTTAATGTTATAAAATAACACTTCAATGTCAAACGTAAGGATTTTTATTTATAAAAAAATGAGATATTTTTCAAAGTGAAAGTAACACATTAAAAACTAAAAGTGACACATTTAAGCCCAAAAAGTAACTTTTTTAGGGAAAAATTATAATTTTCATTAAAAATAAAAAGTGATACTTCTAAGGCCAAAAGTGACATATTTTATACTATAAAGTGACATTGTTAATAGTAAAAAGTGACACTCTGTATATATAAGCATGAGGGATGACGCTGTAATTTTCAAAAACTAAGAGGTTACATTGAGATTTCTGAATTTTGTCTCATTTAACTTGGATAGATCCGTTTTGCGAATCATTACAGAAGACCACCTCTTTTTTTTGTAGTTATTATTAACTATAATTATACTAATATATCTCTTAATAATAAAAAGCATTCGTAAAAAAGATAATAATTTGACTTTTCAAAAATGATCTAATTGAGTGAAACGGGGAGAATATTCCACAAATGATACACATATACATGGCTTATAAATAGGGGGCAATGCTAGAGTCACTCTCATTTTGTACCAAAATATGAGTACTCTATGACGTGGTACACTCTCATTGGTTGGAGTGGTGGGACCCGCAAAATGTCCAACCAATGAAAATGCACCACGTAATAAAGTACCCATATTTTGGTGCAAAATGAGAGTGACTCAAGCATTACCCATAAATAAGTCATAGACTACGTTCATCCATGCTGTAGAAGCCAATTCCATAAGAACAAAGTCAACATGAATGTGCTTTCAAATCGATGACGAGGAAAGAAGACCTTCGTATTACTCGTATAAATATGGTTGCAGAAAGTTCACCGAGCACGATTGAAGCGATCAATGACCTTCGCATTACTTGTATAAATACGGTTGGTACCACAGAAACTTCACCGAGCTCTCAATGACCGTATTTATAAATATGGTCATTGATCGCTTCACTGAAAGTTCACCGAGCTCTCAAGGTATGCTCCGGACCTCTTCGAGAATGATTACCAGAAGGCAAGAAAGTTCGAAAGGGGTCTTAATGGTAAGATTAGTTATCGGTTGGTACCACTACAGCTAGCGACTTATGCGGAGGTGGTGGACCGTGCGAGTGATTGAACATGATTCGAAAGCTTACCGGAGGAAAGAGACGAGCCTGAGAGGGGAGGGGTGACAATTCGGGTAAGTTCCGTGGTCAACCAAGTGGTCGGGGAAATGTGAGTAATGTGAATAAGCGAAGGAAGCAGAAGACAACCGTTTTAGGAGTGGAGCTCGATCATCTAGAAACCAGTCGTATCATTAAAGTCAGCAGAATCAAGGCCAAAACCAGAATCGAGACGCGAACCCCTTATGTCGTACTTGTGGGGGTAAGCACCAGACACATTCTTGTTATCGGAACTCTGGGGCGTGCTTCAATTGTGGGAAGATGGAGCACTTGGTTAAAGATTGCCCGAGCCAAACAAAAACACCTTCGTCAAAGGAGCCACAAGTGGAGACAAGGAAAAACCAAAGGGGCATGGCGTGTGTGCGTATGGCTGCTAAGGATGCTTGGGCAACAAACGATGTGGTGATAGGTACCTTGCAATTATGTTCTAGTGATGCTTATGTTTTGATTGATCCTGGTGCAACCCACTCTTTTATATCTGTTTCGCTTGCACGTCGAATGAAATTGGCACCCCAGAACTTAGATGAGGTTTTGGTTATTGACACCCCGATGAAAGAATCCATCCACTATCACATACGTGTTTAGATCTATTCTTTGAAATTAGAGCATAGAGAAATGCCTATTGATTTGATCCCTTTAGATATGCAAGATTTTGATTTGATTTTAGGGATGGATTGGTTAGCCTCTTATCACGCTAGGGTCAGCTTGTTTTTGAAAAAAGTGGTGTTTTTGTATTCGGGTGAACCAGAGTTCAAGTTTAAGGGGTCTAAACCAGTGGTGTTGTCGGGCTTTATTTCATCGTTAAGGGCAAGGCGACTCTTAAGAAAAGGATGTCAGGGTTACTTAGCCTCCATCATCGACACCAGTAAAGAAGGGGTCACCTTAGAATCACTTTCTGTGGTTAGGGAATTTTCGGATGTTTTCCCAGAAGACCTACCTAGCCTTCCAGGGCCAGAAGTAGAGTTTGGGATTGATCGGTGCGGGGCGGCGCCCGTCTCTAAGGCACCATACGAGGATGGCACCAGCAGGGGTGGAAGGAATTAAAGGAGCAGCGATTATAAAGAGCTCTTGGAAAAGGAGTTGATCAGGCCAAGCGTATCGCCTTGGGGCGCTCCAGTGTTGTTTATGAAGAAGAAGGACGAATCTATGAGGCCGTGTATAGATTACTACCGAGTTGAATCGAGTCATGGTGAAAAATAAGTACCGTTGCCTCGCATTGACGATCTGTTCGATCGATTCTGGGGTGCAGTTATTTCTCCAAGATAGACCTCCGTTCGGCTATCATTAGCTAAGAGTCGAAGGAAGATATTTCAAAAACGACTTTTTAGGACAAGGTATGGGCACTCACGAAGTTTTTGGTTATGCCATTCGGGTTGACGAATGCCCCAAATGCATTTATGGATCGATGAATAGGTGTTCAAGCCAGTTTCTAGATCGATGTGTAATAGTGTTCATTGATGACATCTTGATCTACTCGAAGACTCAAGAGAGCATGAGCAACATTTAAAACGATCGCAGATTTTAAGGGAAGAGAGGTTGTATGCTAAGTTCAAAAATGTGAGTTACGGTTGGAGAAGGTAGCTTTCTTAGGACATGTGGTCTCAAATGAGGGTATTTCGGTGACCCACCAAAATTGAAGCCGTAGTAAATTGGGAGAGACCACGGTTACAGAAGTTCGAAGTTTCTTGGGTCTAGCGGGGGTATTATCGTCGGTTTGTTGAGGGTTTTTCAAAGATAGCGGGCCGTTGTCTCGACTTACGCGAGTAAAAACACGTTTGAAGTTTGTGACAAAGTGAGTGTGAGACCACCTTTCAAAAGTTGAAAAATCGACTAGTGTGGAGCCACGATCCTTGCTCTACCATCGTGACGGGATGATTTGTGGTTTATAGTGACGCGCAAAAGGTTTGGGTTGTGTGCTAATGCCGGAAAAGTACTGCTTACGCCTCCCCGGCCAGCTTGAAGAACTACGAACGAAACTGAACCAGCGCAAAGTGGGTCTTTGCATTAAAAATCCTGGGCTGCTTATTTGTATGGCGAGACGTGCAGAAATGAGGCGTACACGGATCATAAGAGTTTGAAGTACATATTCACTCGAGAAGGAGTTAAACATGCGGCAAACGAATGAGGGTCTGTTGAAAGATTATGATTGCACAATATTGTATCACCTGGAAAGGCCAATGTAGTGGCGGCACTTGAGTCGGAAGAATAGGGGAAGTTTGGCGGCTTTGATAACTAAGGAAAAGAGGATATATGGGCGATCTTGACTCGATGGGAATTGAAGTTAGGGTTCGAAGTGGCGATGGCTTTTGGCGCATTTGAGTGTGCAACCATCCTTGTTAGAAAATATTAAAGTGGCACAGCGGTGGATCGAGTTGGTAAAAGATTTCCTTGGGGTTGGAAGATGGGGATCGGAAAGATTTTCGGCGGGATAATGGCTCGCTTCCCGTTTTGGACCAAGAATTTGTGTCCCATCGCACTCAAAATTGAAAAGGCGTATTTTGGAAGAGCGAGCACAACTCGAGGTTTGCCATACACCGGGTAGCACGTAAGATGTATCGGACGCGTGACACCTTTTGGTGGAAGAATATGAAAAGAGATATAGCCGAAGTTTGTGAGTAAGTGTCTTGTATGCAATAGCCAGTGAAGACGTAACATCGAAACCCAAAGGGATTGTCGCAGCCCCGCCGATACCGAAAGTGGAAGTGGGAGCATATCACTATGGACTTCGTGGTAGGGTTACCCGTAACTCTGAAGGGGTATAATTCAATTTGGGTCATCAGGATAAGGTTGACCAAGTCCTCATGCATTTCTTAGCGCTTAAAATTACCGACTCAATGGAAAGGCCGGTGAGACATCGATGAGATTGTTCGCCGCATGGAGTACCGGTCCTCGATAGTTTCAAATCGTGATGCTAGATTCACCTCGAAGTTTTAGGGTAGCTTACGTAAAGCATTGGGTACAAATTTGAGTATGAGTATGAGCCTTTCCACCCACAAACGAGAATGACAATACAAACTTTGAAGATATGCTAAGATGCGTGTTGGACTTGCAAGATAATTGGGACGATCACTTGCCTCGTGGAGTTTACCTACAATACGCGTTCCATGCAAGTATTGGTATGGCACCCCATGAAGCCCTCAGTATGGACGGAAGTGCATCACCTATCCTGCTTGGGATGAAGTGGGCGAAAGGAAACTAATAGGACCTGAGTTGGTGTAAGTTACTTCGGAGAAGGTGCGCTTGATTCAAAATGACTTCTTATAGCTCGCAGCCAGTAAGTCTTATGCGGATAATCGCCGACGCGACTCGAATTTGAAGTGGGGACCATGTATTCTTTAAAATCTCACCCACAAGAGGAGTCATGAGATTTGGTATACGGGGAAAGCTTAGTCCAAGATTTATGGGACCCTTTGAAATACTCGAGCGAGTTGGTGAGGTCACTTACAGACTAGCCTTGCCGCCTACACTATCTGGAGTGCACAACGTATTTCATGTATCTATGCTAAGGAAGTATGTCTCAGATCCGAACCATGTGATTGAGTTCGAACCGTTAAAATTTCGGGAAGACCTGAGTTATGATGAGAAGCCAGTTCGAATTGTTGATCGGAAAGATCAAGTATTGAGGAGACGAACTATTTCATATGTCAAGATTCAGTGGAGTAATCATACGGAGAGAGAGGCCACATGGGAGCTGGAAGAAGATATGCACGAAAAGTTCCCTGAACTGTTTGAATAAAATTGTATTCCAAAACCTTGGTTATTTCGGCGTAAAGTTTAGAGGACTAAACTTCTTTTAAGGGGGTGAGAGTGTAATACCCCAAATTTTCTATATTAAAATAAATTTTATTTTATTAATTTATACCAAATATCAATAATTATTGTGGGCTTAACTATTCAACTTGGAGTTTATTAGAATTAGTTTAGGCCTAGTACATTAAGTTTAATGTTAGTGGGCTTGGTGTATATTACCTATAATATTTTGAGGTTGGGCTTGGCCCATCAAACTTAAGTGTCTTTAACAAATAATAACAATTAAAATGTTAACATAATAATAATCATAGCAAAATGATAATTTAATAATAAAAATAAAAGAAGGAAAAGAAAAGGGATAGACGCAGAGAGAGACAACTTGGACGGAAATGGTATCGACGGAAGATGAATCGGGGAAGACAAACCAATCGGCAAAGGAATCGATAATTTCCCTCTTCTTGAAATAAAACGGGAGAGAGATGAAAAGAATCACCTTCCAAAACACCAAGTTTAGAGAGAGGGAGAGAGCCAGCTATTGGAGCAAGGGATTTTTCCCCAAAGTGAGGCGAGCAAGAGACACGGTAACGGAGGAAGTTGTTTGCGAGATTCCTGGGTGGAAGGACCGCCGACGCATCGACACATTGTTGGGCAAGAATACAAAGGGAAGAATCGTCTATTTTAGGTAAGATATTGCTTCATCTACTTCTAGTACAGAAAATTTTTCTGTTAAAAAAAATCAAATCAAATGACTGTGATTTCATGATAAAATAATTTGAGAGGATAGTTGGAATTAGTTAAACAATTGGGTAGAAGAATAACTCACGAGAAATGGTAGCAGAGGAGACGGAGTTTGATTACGTATGTGTATGAATACAGTGGAATGTAAATCAAGAAATTTAAATGGGTTGTGTAAATTCTATATTTATGAATATACAGAAAGAGCGGGATGACAGAGAAATAGATCTGGTGGCAAAAGAAAGAAAGAAAGAAAAAGGAAGAAGAAAAGAAAATGGGTTGTTTGAATGTGTGGGTGGAGAAGCAGTATATCTCCAATCTAGTTTCAGTTTTGTAGGATAGATTAACTAGATTAACTTTACCTCTTTATTCCTTTTGTTTGACTAACTTTTGGTTAGTAGACAAGTACTTGACAATTGTGTTGAGAATTTTGATCACCACTGTCTTGGATTGGTCAATGCATTGGACTGAGAAATTATCGGTTTTACCAAACATTACTGGTCACTGCCAAAATATTTTTTTTTGTCTACATCTTTGCCTTTTCATGCCTTAGAATTCATCAGATGATGTTGCGAAATGGCATCGGGCTTTTTGGCATCATAAAGAACCGGGCAGAAACATTTGCAGTGGCATCATTTAGTATTACAGCTATTGCTTTCTTGGTGGTCTTGCTTGTTACCATATTTATCTAGTTACTACAAATCAGACAGCTTATGAAAACTATCTAGGAAGATATGTGGGTACCAAAAGCCATTATGACAAAGGAATTTTGAGAAATGTTAAAGAGGTATTGTTCATGCCAATACCTCCTTCAAGAGTTGATCACAAAAGGTATTGTTCATCACAAAATTCTCATAAGCTTGTGTTGGAGTCAATGGTACAAGTTTAATGGTTATTTGATCATGCACAAAAGAATGTCTTTTTGTGTTGCCATCATAAGTAACACTCCTCTCAACTTGCCAAGGTCGCCCTAGCAATAAATGAGTTTGTCGTATTGGCACCACATCATACATCACCTCATCTTCATATCTTCTAATCTTGAACTTCACAAGCACCTGCTTGTTCACCCTCAACATACCTCCTACATTCAAGCATTGCAACTTGTAAGGTTTAGGATGCTTGGTTGTAGGTAACCCTAATTTCTCAACCATGGTCACAATAGCAACATTAGTACAACTACTTCCATCAATGATCACCCCACAAATTCGCTCTTACACTTTGCACTTAGTAAAGAATATTTTCTCATTTTCAATCACTTCAACACTAGGAACTCTCAATTCTAACATCCTCCTAACTACCATATTGTTTTGTCTCTCATCACCTATTGGTAAAGGTTTGGAAGAATTTTTGTCACCCTTATTTACCTCCTCTTGTTTTAATTTTGAGTTTTTAATTTGCAACCAAAGATCCTTCCAATATTTCTCAAAATTAATTTTTTCATCTATTCTACGTCTTGGCACATCATTAGGTTCATTACCTCCCTCTCTTGTTCTTTTCTTTCTTTCACTACGAATTTTCCCAATCTCCTCTATTAGATCCTCCTTTTGCTCCCTCATAGTTTTATGCAAATCTCTCACAAAACCTTCCATATAAAGTCTCATATCAAAGATAAGAACATCATTCTCACTTGTTTTAGACATCGTGTACCTGCAAGATATTTTATTAGCAAAATCAAATCACCTCACCCACTCCCTTATGTGTATCACTCAATTAATGTCACTCCTCTCGTGTTTACCTACTCTCCCTCACTTTCAATTCCTCCAAGTTCTAAAAGAACTAAGCAATTAAATAGTGATTAACAAAGCAAGCAAAACCAAGAAATTAAACTTAATCAATAAGAAATCACGTGTAGAGAAAAGAAATTAAGAGTAGAATTTCAAGGATGATTGGCTCAACGATCAATTGTATAAGAAGATTCGATATTTATTCTCGAACCTAGATGATGACAATAATTCAAGCTTATCAATTCGCAGAACTAGCAATTTTTTTTCTTTTTTTTTGTTTTTTTTTTAATTTCAGATTTCTATTTTTTTTATCTGAATTTTTTTTTATGTATTTTTTTTTTCGGATCAGTTTTTTTTTTGTCCGAATTTTTTTTAAAATTAAACTATGCTGCCCGAAATTAATTGAAACAGCAAACAAAAAAAAAATCTCGTGAATAGTGCCGGATGAACAGTAACGCCGTGAACAGTAATTCCGCCGTGAACAGTGACCGGGTGAACAGTAAATGTTTTTTTTTGAGATTTATAACCCTAGAAGATTAGTGCTTAAAAAAAACAAAGAAATCGAAAAGAACAAATTAGGATTGAAGACCCTAATTCGAAGTAGGAAGAAAAACGAATTGATAATCAAAATAAGAACAATTTAAAATAAGATAGATTGTGGAAACGAACCTTTGCTCTGATACCAAATGATATGATTCCTAGACGCGTACTCGCGATGGAGGAATCAAAGAGCACGCAGCACGGCAAGTGAAGAACGTCAATGAATTGATGGATTGTGACACCTTGACCCAATGCTACGATCCGTTATTGAACGTGGTACTCCGCGATCCAATTACGAGACGAACATGAACCTTGGTATAAGGAAGAACGCCACAATAGGGATGAATATCCTATTGATAAATTCGGGTTTCGATTACTTAGCCTCTCACCAAATAATCACAAGTTCAATGAAGAACAAGGAGGTTTTTGAAAAACACTCAAAAACTATATTAATCAATAATCAAAAAGTTGTCTCAAAACAATAAGCCACAACCCTTATTTATATGGGTTGTGAATCTTAAACCTAAAAGTAAAAGGAAAAGTCTAAGTAGAATCAACTTAGGAAACTACCTAAAATCCACTTAGGAAACTACTCAACTTACCTAATCTATGTAGGAAACAATTAGGTAAGTTACCTAATCTACTTAGGAAACATAAATCCTCCAAAATAAGGAAAATCTACAAATCCCGTTTTTTGTATAGGCCTAATTTTCAAAGTTGCATTTTGGCCCCCTAAAGTCTTCCTTTAGGCGTTAAAAGCTTCCAAAGTCATTGTATGACATTAACGAACATTTCTTGAGTCTTCAAGTCATCTTCCATGAAATCTAAGGCTTCACAACGCATGTTTGAATTTGTAGAGTAGCCATTGTAATAGCCTGAATCTCCAATAAATCCACGAATTAAGTTTGTATAGAACTCTTGAATCTTCCAATCATACTCTATGCACTTTAGAACCCTTGAGCCTCGATCCATACTCATATGAACCCTCGAACCTTGATCTAAATACTTCCAATGTCTCTCCCTTGCTTGTGACAATCTTGGTTCTTGGTTGGTGGTCAGAATCATATCATGAAAGATACATTATTTATGTTTTGGGTTTTAGTATGATTTTCGAGGATTATTTGGTGACGTGCCATTATGTGGGCCCCTATAGTTGGGCCTAAATTTTGGGGCCGTTACATATTGTGTATAAGAAATTTTTTTAGAATCTATAATGATTAGTGATATACTTATGTGTAATTGATAATAAATTGATTCTTCTTATTTTATTCTTTAAGATTTTTTATCATCTTTATTTTATTTATGTATAATTTAGTTGACATGCATTTAATATACAGGTTAAAAAAACTAGTTCTTTAAAATGTATAAGCGGTAGTAAAACCTAGCTAAGAATTGTTAAAGAACTTGCACCATTGAATAAGATTCATGGGGGAATGTGTACCTCCTTAATTGAAGTTTAAAGATGCAAGCAAGTTGCATTAAGTTGTATGCAGATGGGAAAGATACGATTCGATCTTAGTATTATTAATTTGTTCCTCTTAGAATAAATTATTAACGTTTAAATAAAATCTATCGTATATTCGTATATGATGTTACAGGGTTTCAAGAAAATAATTGTACTCATTTGTTAAAATTATCTTTATTAATTACTCTCTAATTAATGTTATACTGTGAATAAAAAGCATTTGTTTTCAATGCATTGAAATATCCAAGGATTTAGAGAGAAAGTAGGATGAGTAAAGATGTGATGTTTAAATTTTGATGAAAAATAAGATGATTTACAGAGTGATTATAAAAGGAAAAAAACAATCATACAGATTATCAACAATAATATTATACTTTAATAAGAGTAGATGAATATTTTTATATATTTTTTTAATTTGTGTGCAATTTTTTAAAATGTAATTTGTTTTGTGGACAGAGGGAGTAGTATTTGTTTTAAATTTGAGTAAGTCTCATGTAAAACAATTTTACGGATTTTAATTCGTAAGACAAAACTTTATTTTCTAACAGCTCAACCCAGGGCCGGCCTAAGGGGGAGGATGGGTAAGCTAGGGCTTTAGGCCTCACCTAATAAGAGGCCTCAAAAAATTTTTTTTACTCTTACTACTAGGTTTCCACTTTCCAAAGTTTCCTAAACTAAATTTACTCCTTAATTATCTCATTGACTCCTTCATTTCAAAGTAGATTTGAACAATTTAAAATGTATCAAGATATTTTTGGTTTTTTATTTAGCATTGAGAAATTAAGGTCATTGTATAATGAAAATTAAAAAAAAATTGTCTTAACCTTGAAAACTCATTAAAGCATAATGACAACTCTGATATTGAAGGATTAAATATGTTTATGGAACTAAAAAATTTAAGAGAAAATATACAAGTGAAGAACGATACACCAAATGACATACTTAATTACATATTAAGGGTTGATTCTTTTCCAAATGCGGAGATCGCTTATAGAATAATGCTAACAATTCCCGTAACTGTTGCCTTAGCATAAAGAAGTTTTTCTAAGCTAAAATTAATAAAATCTTATATAAGATCGACAATGTCTCGACAAAGATTAAGTAGACTAGTTTTATCATCTATTGAAAAAGAATTGTTAAGTGAAATCGATTACAATAATTTAATAAATGATTTTGCATCTCAAAAAACACGAAATATAAACTTTAAATAAATATATAACAATTTTAATAATAAATTATTATTTACTTTAAAAAAACCTCATTCTATAATTCGCTTTAGTCCTTCATAACAGTTGGACCAGCCCTGCAGACTCAACCCACCGACACATAGGACAGAAAAAGAAGATTTATCTTACAAAAATTATGTGTAAAACCATCTTCCCAATTAAGTTTGAACTAGTTTTATCCCGTGCGTTTAAACGCACGGACAGATATATTTTTATTTAAATTAAATTCAAGTAAAACAAAAAAGAAACACAATTAAAAGAATAGAGAAAAAATAATTTTGGAAGATGCTAATCTAGAAATTAAAAGTCTTTTCAAACGGCTACACATTTGTTATCTATATAAAAAACTGTCACATGTGTTTAAGTATATGTGTGTTTAAGTTTATTTTTTATTCACTACTTATACTAATTTAACAAAGAAACATTTATGTGCGTTCAAGTTTTAATATTTAACTACTTTAAAAGCAATATAAATTGTCAAATCGGAAGCTTGATGAATGTAAGAGGGATAGACTCAAGATCTGGCTCAAATTGATGAGAGAGAAAAATGGAGGTTATTTGAGAAATTAGAGAGAGATAAAATTGGATGTAGGGGAGAGGAAATCAAAGGGTTTTGTTTAAGACTTCTATTTTCAAAGTTGGGTTCTCGGTTCACAAACCTTAGGATGCAATAATTCAGGTTACAAGTTCCAATGAACTATTTAATTTTTCTATCATTTAATTATAAAATTTATTAAATAGTTGTTGTAAATTGGGTTCTATTTTAGGAAATTATTTTTGACGGGATTTTACTATATTTAGACTACCCTGGTTTTAGATATATATAGATTTCTAAGCCTAAGTGAGGCCACTTTTAAAATAGTGTCGAGCTTTATATGTGAGGCCACTTCCAATATTAGTACTCAACTCTCATCGTTTGTAAATAATTGTTTGCTTTCGTTTTTCATCCGTTCATATAAAATTGTCTTGTTTTCAGACTTTTCTTTCTTAAAAAATTCATTTTATCGTTTTATCCTTATATTTTCTTCCTATTTTAAACATGAGAAACATACACAAAAGATTTGTTGAAAAACATATATTGCACTAATATTTATAATAGAATCGGTTAATTATTTTTAATCCTATGTCAAATATGACAATTATTTAGGAAATGAAGAGTATTTTAAAAAGTGACATTAGCATTACTCATTTTTAATACAATGGGGCTCCAAGCAACGAGAACAATTTCCGTTTAGGCAACCCCATCGTTGCACACTTGAACTACACCTTATCCCAAATATAGGAAGTACAGTAGTAAAGAAAATCACATAGCCAGAGCAATACGGCATGCAGTCCATGCTACCACTTGATTATACAATAGTAGCCTTGCACTTGCTGCAGCTTCAATTCTTTCACCATTCCAATTTCCAAGTTGTTCTAAAATGGCTCCTTCTAATCTCTCTTATTGCATTATTTTCTTTCTCATATATATGAATCTTCTTTACGACTTTACCAAACAAAACCACCACCCAAAGCCTTAATCTTTCCCATTCTCCAATACTACACCACCTTCCAAATGGGAAGTACGTACTCTTACCTAGTTATCTTCATTGATGCAGTCATAGATCTCGAGGGCCAGTTCGATTGTGAGATACCTACAACTCCTCATCCCATCTCTTGTTGTAAACCCCAATGTAAAGTCGCACCCGGCATGGACAAGTGCCGAATTAATGCCCCGTAAACCAATGCAAAAAAAATACGCTTACTCGATGAGGACACCATGAGGGTGACATGATCCATGCTTAGCTCTGATTCACCACATTTTTCTTTTACTTGTGCAACTAATTTTCTATTGGATGGTTTGGTAGGCCTCGGAAAGACAAAGACTTCCTTACATGCACAACTAGCATCCTCGTTTAATTTTCCTCATAAATTTGCAATTTGTATTCCGTCTTCAATATTCATCTGTGGGGGACTTCAAACGTTAAAGTTATTATTGGAGATAAATATGGTAAGATATGCAAAATTATTACAATAACTACTCTCATAGCACGAAAAATATCTTACTTCATTCGTTCTAAAATAATTGTCTTCCTTTCTTTTTTTATCCGTTCCAAATAATTGTTATATTTCAAAACTTTTTTTAGTAAAACACTTACCACTTTAGCCTTA
Organism: Codonopsis lanceolata; assembly: GCA_013146195.2. NCBI lineage: Eukaryota > Viridiplantae > Streptophyta > Magnoliopsida > Asterales > Campanulaceae > Codonopsis > Codonopsis lanceolata. The sequence continues at coordinate 16,540 of JABEVN020002957.1, forward strand.
TTTTTTCTGCCTACTTTATTATGACCATATACACAAGGGTATTAAAAGAAACCATAAATTACACCAATATTTATTATCCAGTCATAGACTCATAGCTCATAGGTGTACCGGATCAAAGATGACGATAATTCAGTAAAGAAGGGAGCATGTGATATTCGATTGCATATATCTGTTAACGTAAATTTGGTATGCTAAATAGACAATCTTTGTACTTGGATATGTGATACCTTTGCACTTTGTGTATTCCTCCAATACTTAATATTTGGATGCCTATGCAGTTTGTCTTTTGGCTGTGGTTGTGAATTGATACAAGAAATTTTGGAGTGAGAAACTTTTGATTTGTAGAGAAGCCCAAAGTTTGAGGAGTTGTATATTAACAAGGAATAGACTAAAGAAGTTGAAAGATTTTTCTTTTTGATCGTAATGGATCGTAATGGAATAGACCAAATTTTGAGGAGTTATATATATATATATATATATATATATATATATATATATATATATATATATATATATTTTTTTTTTTTTTTTTTATTTTTTTTTTGACAAGCACTATGGTTGTGTTATCTCGTCACCTTTTGATAAATCTTCATTCTAAAGCATTTATGTGGAAGCTTTAAAAAATTTTGGTTTTCTAGCCATTAGCTAAGAATAATACATAATAATCATCAATATGATAAGGGATATTAGTATTAGTATATATAACTTCTTCTATTGTCAATAGTAGAAAACTTATATTTAAAAACTTTTACAACTAACATTACTTCTAACCAATGACTCACTTTTAACACCATACTTAAAGCATTGATATCTTATTCATACAAAACTTGATTTGAACAAATAAATATATAATTTCGATGTTCTTTCCGAGTAGAACATATTTGCACAACTACTTTTGTCAACAAACAAATGATACGTAAAGAAATTTGTGCCTCAAGTTGCACAATTTCTTTCACTAAAATCACTAATTTTTAATAAGTATTATACTTTAAATCTTGATATCTTATTCATCCAAAACTAGATTTAGACAAATAAATATATAATTTCAATGCTCTTACCGAGTAAAACATATTTGCACAATTACTTTTGTCAACAAACAAATGACACGTAAAGAAATTTGTGTTTCAAGTTGCACAATTTCTTTCACTAAAAACACTAATTTTTTAAATAAGTATTATATTTTAAGTCTTGATATTTTATTCATCTAAAACTAGATTTGGACAAATAAATATATAATTTTGATACTCTCACCGAGTAGAACACATTTGCGCAATTATCTTCGCCAACAAGTAAATGACACGTAAAGAAATCTGTGCCTCAAGTTGCACAATTTCTCTCACTAAAAACACTAATTTTTTTAATAAGTATTATACTTTAAGTCTTGGTATCTTATTATCCAAAACTCGATTTGGACAAATAAATATATCATTTTAATACTCCATTGAGTAGAACACATTTGCACAATTACCTTCGCCAACAAGAAATGACACGTAAAGAAATTCGTGCCTCAAGTTACACAATCTTTCACTAAAAACACTAATTTTTCAACAATAGAAGAGATGTATCCCACATTGGTTAGAAATTGATGTTGGTTTTAAAAATACTATTAAGTACTAATAGAAGAAATGCATTATACATTGGTTGGAAAATGATTTTGATTTTCAAAGTCATTTGATAAAAGACTTTTACCATTATTAGCAATAGAAGATGCATATCTCACATTGGTTAGAAAATGATGCTGAGTTTAAATTATTTTATATTATTACCAATAAAGAGATGTATCACACATTGTTTAAAAAAAGAATGTTAGATTTTAAATTTTTAGACTAAAGACTTTCACTTTTACAAGAAATGTATCTCACGTGGTTACAAAATATTTTTATTATTACCAATAAGAGATGTATCACATTGGTTAAAATTGATGTTTGTATTAAAAACACTATTATTAATTACTAATTGAAAAGATGTATCATACATTGGTTAGAAAATGATGTTGGTTTTCAAAGTTTTTGATAAAAGACTTCTACCATTTGTAGACACCTCAATTTCGTATTCATTTATATGACATGACATGTGATGTCAAGACTTGTTAAAACTTAACAAATATCAAGTTACTGAGTTTAAAATACAAAAAAAAAAAAACAGATAAAGAACAAGAAATGAAAGCAATGCGAAGTGTCAAAAATGACCCCAAAGAGGCCCACGCCACCCACATGCACAATGGCACGACGCCTGGACCCCCCATGGTGGCGCCCAATAGTGCTTTAAGCACTGAGCACTTTGCCTCGATACACTCTCAAGCACGTGGTACAAGGCGATGAAACACATAAAGAAAATCCAAATGCCAATGGGATTCCACTCCCACCTATAAATAGAAGTCCCGGCTTCGGTGAATTCATTCACGAAAGACTCGCATGACGTCCACACACTCAAACACCGCTTTCAGTTTACGCAGTGAGCGAGAGAGAGAGAGAGAGAGTACCCCTCCTCTAAAAAGCCTTAAATCTCTGTCAAATCTCCTCCAAATTTAAATCCAACCTGTCAAAGTGAGCCTTAACCTCCCAGCTAGGATTCCACCATATTTCTCCGGTCCAAAAATCCAAAAGAACAGGTTACTCTACGAATCCGAGGCCAATCCGGTCGAAGAAGCAATTGCTGCGCCCCAAATTCCCCAAAAGCAAGCAAACAACGCAAAAACATAAGCGGTTGCTCGCCTATTTCACGGTGCCAAAAAAGCTTTGGAGCGGTTACTGCCCGAATCTCCTGACAAACAAAAGACTCCTTCTAGAAGGAGGCAACGATGCACAACCTCGCTCTTAAAGGTAAGCCTTAAGAGGTTTTATAAAAGTGTTATTTTCAGCCTAGCCCGATAAAAAATATAAGCAGTTATGCTTGAATTTCTATAGAAAATAACACTAAAAAGAGTCATTATTATGACAAAATATTTATAAATATATTTGTAATTTCTAGAAGGAAGCAGCTGCAAGTCTGTAATAATATAAATACAAATATATCTTCTAAATGCTTTATTTTATATGCTAAATAAATATAATAAAAGCATATTTTAGTCAAAGACTATTTTTGAGACCTAAAGGGCGAGTTGGTTACCTAACACCTTCTCACTCGTAACTTAGCTCCGAACCCTTTTTTACAAACTCGGTTATTTTTGTTTTTCTTTATTTCTCCTTAAAATAAAAATGGTGACTCTGTTACAACATTCGGATCACGTGAGGTTCAAGTAACATCTTTTTTTTTAACACTTTTCC
>JABEVN020002958.1:0-19811 GCA_013146195.2 Codonopsis lanceolata
CCGAATTAACCCTGTTGTTGTAACTGGTTCCTTAAATCGGACTCTGGGTCATTCACGGGACAAATCCGATCACCACGAGGAGCATGTCGAGCCGCCTATAACCTGGTCATTATCCTCTGCTTATTAGGGGAAGCTCATTCCTTTTAGGAATATCTAGTTGGGCACCCCTCCACCTATTATTCATTGGTGGCCAATCCCCGGTGAACAGACACGCCACCACCTGGATTTCCACTGTCCCGACCGGTCCCTTACCATTTTTGGCCATGTCTAACAGTGTTGTTGATAAAATGATCGAAAAATTTTCAATTCCCGACAACGAAACCAAACCGATGCTACACAATTTGGTGTTAGATCGTTTCTTCGTTGTAGAATATTTGGGCTTATGTAAAGGTTAGATCTTGTAGAAACATGTCAAAGAAGACACCTTAGAAGGAATGCAAGGCTGGGCACGAAATCTCTTTGGTGTGAGAGTAAGTCTTAAGCTTGATTGAAAGCAAAAGAGAGAGTTTCGATATATAAAAGTGAGCGTACTTTGAAATGAAGCATCATGGGGTATATATAGCCCTTTGGGAATGAAATCTGGCTAAGTAGTTATGGAGAGATCTTAGGCCTTAATGGCCATAAATTGGTTGACCACATAACGATCGTTGCAAACTCGTGACATGAGCTTTATCCACTAGTCGTGTTCGAGGCCGATCATCCGCCCGGCTGGTAGACTTGTAAGGATTCCCCGGTCGAGAGAAAAGGGAGAGGGTGGCTGCTCCAATGGGAGAGATGACATGAAGGAGAAGGGAAGGGGTATTATTAGTTGGGAGGTGAATTAAAAGGACAAAATAGAAAATTAATAATTTTAGGGAGTCTCTAATAGGAACTGTATATATACGAGACTCAAAAAAGTTTAAGGAAATGAGAGATATAATGAAGAGTGATGCTAGCCTTACCACCACAAGTTACCATCTGTTACAACTTACCTTGAAAGGCATAGTTGAAAAGTCAACCTCCCTAAGCTATTTGATTTACTTGTTTTAATATTAAAATAACTTGTACTTAGATTGACCACGCACTACATACTTAGTTATTAAACATGAGACCATCTCGACCATATGATTGGTACTCAAATAGAAAATCGACCAAAAGACTCTAGGTTCGTTATAGAAGACTTCATGAGAATCAAACCTCGTCAGAAAGAAACTAAAGGTTGCCTCACTTTCATCGGCCGCCTGGTGACCGACCGATCAAAACCATCACCGCCGAGAGTGTTGATCATGTTAAATCGTGAGACAACAATAATGTTTAATGGAGGATGAAACTAGACTTTATCCGCAGAAAAACAAAGAAGAAGTAAATGAGATACACTAAACTTGTTTATTCAAATGCATCAAGAAAGCCTTAAATAGGCATACCCCGACAAATGACTCTCCTAATATTCAAGATACCACTAAACCATTAACATTACTCGCCTAAAGACTAGGTAAACAAACAATAATACCAAACAAATCAAATAAACAATAACAACCCGACCACTTAGCTAGTAAATAGGAATAATAAACTTAGCTAATTATTCATCAAATAGACTCGCCACTCAATCACAGGTACTAACTGCTTTCACCTGTGTTGTTGTTTAACACTCCCCTCAACACCACTGCCTCTCTTCACCATCCCCAACCTGTCGAATTTAAAGCTTTCAAACTTATCGTTGCTCAAGCCTTTTGAACAAATCACCAACTTGGTCTCCCCGTTAATATGCTTCATTTCAACCTCTTCTTTCAAAACTTTCTCTAATAAAATGATGACGCACTCCACGTGTTTGGTTCTCGCATGGAAAAACCGGATTTTCTCGCCAAACGATTGCCGACCGGGTTGTCACAAGATAAATCAACTCAGACAATCACTTGGTCGATGCAAGTCCTTCAATAATCGCATTTGCCAAGTACTCTCTGTTCTCGCACTTGCTGCAGCCTCTATATTTCGCTTCGTCGTTGACACCCACATCGATCACCTTTTATCGCACTAAGAAACTCCTCCCGATCCAAGCATGAACACATATCCTGTAGTTGAACGTCCAAAGGTCATGATCACCTGCATAATCAACATCACAAGAGCCTACTAACTTGCAATCTACATCTTTCTTATACAAAATACCATAGTCTGTAGAAACTCTTCACATATCTCAAAATTTGCCGCACTCCATCCAAATGAGGTTTTTTTTGGATCTTGCATGTAACGACCATCACACACACCGCAAAAGAAATTTCGGTGGGTTAAAGTTAGATAGATCATGCTACCCACCAAATTGTTGGCATTGTTGCATCCTCCAAATTTCTTCCTTCTTCACGAGCACACATCTTGACATTTGGCTCCATAGGAATTGAAATAGGCTTACACTCAAGCATTCCAAACTTCAAGAACAACCCTTGGAATATTTTTGTTGGTGAAGAAATATTCTACTTGAGTCCGAACCACTTCTAGTGGATCACTTATAACCCATGGGTATTTATTTTGGCGGAGTTTGGACGGGGTTTGAGACTTTGGGGGCTTCCACTCACCTATCTCGCACCTCTCTCGTACTAATATTTATCAAGTAATCCGAGAGACAACTTTGTTGCGATTCTTGATCGCGAACCGAACCGAGCAACTGAAATGAGGAGGCCGGGGTCTCTATTTATTAGAGAAGCGGACTCAGACTGAATTCTTCAATTTGTCTTCACCGCTTCAATGACTTGTACCATGAGCATCAAGAGTTGTACCATTTCCTTTCTCGAGAGAGCTTGGAGACTCATGGTGCTGCCGAGGATCCCTTTGTGCGGCACCAAGTACTTTGGTGTGCACCAGAGCACTATTGAAAAGCAATTTGGGCCTTTTCATAGCCCTCAATGATGCAGTCTACTAAAACAACCCAAGGCTTATCAGGAGTTTAACATCGTTGGAGCAAACAATAGATTTCTCCAATTTCGCTGCACATTTAAGAACGGAGAATGCAATTGGTAGCAGCGATACGCCGCTTATATGCTTTCCAAACTCCATAACCTAGACATTTTAGTCGGTTGTAAAGGTTATCGTAGTTTTTAAGCGTATATGAATTTTAAGTGCTCGATGGTCTGGACCTACTAACGGTCGCCTACATATTTCCTAAAGGAAATCGACCAAACATAGTTCAGCTCACTGGGACTAAATGTCATGCAGTAAGTGTCATGTGTGCAAGTGCGGCAATACTAAATGAGCAAGTGCGGCAAAGCTTTATCAAATAAGTACGGCAAGGGTAAATACGTGATGTGATGGTCGCGTCTATCGTGATAGACTGCCTATGTATCCTTAGTCAAGGAATCAGACCAAACGTAGTTCGTCTTGTGGCTATGCGGAGTGAATTGTTTCCTAGGAACTCAGCCTCTACTGGAGAACAAGACATTTCCCTATAAATCCGGGGCTATGTACCCCTTAAAGGAAAGTTTCCCACACAGCCAAAATGCATGGAATGCATAGCCTCCTCAGGAACTCAGCCTTCAACGGAGAACAAAACCTTTCCCTGTCAATCCGGGGTTGTGTACCCCTTAAAGGAAAGTTTCCAAACATCATACAAATGCACTGTAAAAAAAGGAAAATACCTTTCTTTCCTTTACTGTTGCCGTGTTATGCAAAGAAATTGCTGCATCGTTGCTTGGCTTTCTTGCCGCTTCGCTTTCACTGTTCTTCATTTGCACTTTGGGGATTTTTCTCTTTTTTTTTATCACTGCTCCAGCCTTTGCTGGAAAATCTTTTCCCCTGTCCCGCTTTGTTTTCGGCTTTAGCTGGAAAATTTTCTTGATGCTGCTGCATTTTCTTTACTACTCGTTCTAACCTTGGTCAGAAGCTTCCTTTTTCTTGCTGCAACATCTCTTGATATCTGGGGTGTCTGGATGGGTGCTCCCGCCCCACGCGATAGGTGCGCGTCCGTGCGGATGCGGTGACATCCACTGCTCCTGCTCCACCTCCCTTGTCTAGGGAGGACAAAATCAAAATTGCGGGAGGAGTCTTTTAATAGCTGAATGCGCCTTGCCTTTAGTGGATTTTTTATCCAATATGGGAGCTTTGGAATTTCTATGTCAAGTTATCCCTTTTTTAGGGGATACCAGGATATAGGAATACATCACATTTCCATTCCCATTCTCCCTTTTTTAGGGGAGAACGTGAAAGTGCAAAGAAAGATGTTGCAGCGCCCCCACTATGGATTTTATGAAAATAGCCTTATGGCATATTTCGGATCACTATGAGTGTTTTGGGTTTTCTACGTCAAGTTATCCCTTGTTTAGGGGATACCAGGACATAGGAATACATCATCTTTCCATTCTCATTCTCCTTTTTTTAGGGGAGAACGTGAAAGTCCAAAGAAAGATGTTGCGAGGCCCCACCTGGATCCAAAATGTTTTTAGAGTCGCCATCTTTATTTTAAGGCAAAATAAAGCAAAACCGAAAAGAACCAGAGATAAAGAAAACGGGTTCGAGGCTAAGTTACGAGTTGGGAAGGTGCTAGGCACCCAACTCGCTCTTTCGGTCTCAAAACGGTTTTTGGCTAAAGTATGCTTTTTGTTATATTTATTCAACAGATAAATAAAGCATTAACCGCTACAAATACATCCATTACATCTATATTATTTATGAACTTGCAATGCCTCTTTTACAAACAATTACAAATATACTTGAAATTTATAACTATACATTTAGTATTATTTCCTAACTAAATCCGGGCAAAGATAACTGCTTATATATTTACATTGGACCGGATTGAAATAATACTATTACAAATAAAGACTTTAATGAATAAATAAAGCAAATAATTACAAATCTATTTTTTAAAAAACATTTTGCCATAATAACGGCTACATTTAGTATTATTTATTAATTAAATCCGGGCAGCGCAACTGCTTATATGGCTACATTGGGCCGTACTAGAAATAATACTTTTACAAACAAATGAAGGACTTTAAAAATAAAACTTACAGGCCTAGGGTATGCTCGCCTCCGTCTCCTCGGGAGAGAGAGTCTTTTGTTGTTGTTGTTGTTGTGTTTGTGTGTTGTGTGTTGTGTGAATTTGGGCAGCGGATCGCTCCTGAAAGTTACTTTTCGCCTCGATCGGGGCAGGATAACTGTTTGTTTTTGGTTGTTTGTTGGCTTGAGGTAGGTGAAATCGGGCGTAATAACAGCTTATTTCTCGAGTGATTTGGCCTTTTAAATCGGGCAGAGCAACTGCTCTTTCCACGATTTTTGGACCGGGAAAAAAGGGTGGATACCTAGCTGGGGGGCTAAGGTACACTTCTATCGGTTGGTTTTGTGTTTGGCGGAGGTTTGGCAGGGTTTCGAGGCTTTTTGAGGTGATCGCTCACTATCTCACATCGCTCTCTAATTCTCCAGCGTAACGTTAACGCGGAGAAGCTTTACGCAAATTTTCTGTGTCTGAATGAGGAGCCGGGTGCTGCTATTTATAGGAAAAAATAGGGACATCGGAGGAATTAAAATTTCCTCTCTGCGCATCAACCGGGTGTACACCGCGCTGAAGAATTTGTGAATTACGGCAACAAACTTGATGAACAGTGGCAGAGGAGGAAAATTGGGCGCCATGCCCTCTTAATTTGGGCGCCATGCCCAAACTCATGGGTAGCCACGCCCATTTCCAAAATATGCAATTTTTGAACACTTTAGTCCCTGCAATTCGTCCTTTTGCGCATCCTGCTTTGTCCTTTTGCACTTTTGACCCTGTAACTTGACATTTGTTAATGTTTTAACAGGTCTTGATATCTTATGTCATGTCACATACCAGGGGTACGAAATTGGGGTGTCTACAGAGCCCCTCAACGATGGAGTCTACGGGTAACCCGCAGCTTACTGAGTAGACGAACATCGTTGATAAGAATAGACTCTCCAATTTCGTTCAATTACAGAACGAGGGAGAAAGATGCAGCAGGTAGCAGTTATAATGCAGCAATTTATCAAACCTCCATATCCTATACATTTTTAGTCAGTTATAGCAGGTTATCGCAGTTTTTAAGCAGATATGCAAATTAAATGCTCTGATGGTCGGACATACTAATGTAGGCTGCCTACGTATCCCTTAATAAAAGGAATCAGACCAAACGTAGTTCAGCCTAAGCCGAACAAACAACCAACGAGGATGTTGTGCTCTTTTTTGGGTCAAACCCGTCCGAGAACACAAACGAAGAAAAGATTTTCATGTTTTTCGAAAAGCCGTATTCTTACGGTCCGAAACCGTTGTCAAATACGATATGAAGATTTTTGTGTTTTTCGAAAACCGTATTTCCCCCGGAAAATACCTGTCGATGAAATACGTTAAGAGGCGTTTTCAAAATCATGTCTGGCTGGCCATATCTCCGATTTCCAAACATAATAAGAAAACTTCAAATTTCTGAAAACTGTATTCGACCGATAAACTGTCGTCGAATACGACAAAAGGAAATTTCTTCAAAATTTCGAAAACTGTATCCAACCGATCAAAATCCGTCGTTGGATACAACAAAGAGATTTTTCTTTTTCTTCTTCCTCTCTCTTCTTCTTCTTTTTTTTTTTTTTGAATATTCCTCTTTTTTTTCTTTTTTTTTGAACAAAACCTTTTGAAAAAGATTTTCCTTTTATTTCTGAAAGCAAAATAAGAAATCTTACCTTCCTTACCTGTTCATGTTTCTGAATGCTGTTGTTGGCTCAGCTGATGTGACTATTTCCGTCGTTCTGACTTTTCATGCTGGGGATTTCCCTCTCTTTTTTTTTCTTGTCTTGCATTTTTTTATGACTTTTTTTTCTTTTGTTTTGCACTTCTTCTTTTTTTATGACTCTTTTTTTTCTGTTTGTTTGTTTTTTCTTTTTTTTCTTCATGACTTTATTATTCTCTGATTCCTTTTTTTTTCTTTGAAAAAAAAAATTTCAAAAGAAGAGGGGCTTACCTTTGCCGCTGAATTTTCTGACTTTTCTGCTTGTCTGGCGGCTGATTTGCTGGAGATATGAGCTTTCCTTGCTTTTTGGGTGAAAGGCCGTCGAATGTGGTTAACAAAATTGCTTTTGTTAACTTTCTGTTAAGTCTTAGGGACCACTTTGCAGCTTTGAAATTTTGAGGACTTAAGTGCTGATGCTGAATTGTTTGGAGGGGGAAAAGTGAAAATCTCACTTTTCTTTCTTTCTTCTTCATTTACGAGAATGAAGGCAGAAGCCTTCATTCTTTCTCTCTTCTGCTTCAGTTTCTGCCGTTGCCGACGGAGTAAGCTTCTTTCATATTTTTTTTTCATTTTCTCTCCTTTTCTCAATTTTCTTCCGCCAAATTTTTTTGTTTTTCTGCGTAGATGGCCTCTTCTTCCAGATCGAGAAAAGAAAAGGCACCAATGAACCCAGAATCTGGCGAGGAAAAGAAAGAATTTCCTCCCTTGGTTCGGAACCATGTCGGCTACTATTATTCGGAACATGATTGGGGCAATCTAGTGCGAGACTGGTATAAGCATATCTCGAACCTTCCTGATCCCAATGTGAGTATAACTTTCTTCCTCCCATTTGGTTATTTTTTTCAGATCTGCTCAATTTCTGTGCTGCTTTGGACTTTTGGAGCATATATATGCTGCTTGTGATGTTTATGCATGTGATTTATAGACTAGAATGATGCAAGTTTGGTAATAATGTATGAAATTTGGACAATTTATTTTTGCGATGCACAAATTGAACTAACAGTTACTATTTGACTCTACTATGCATGGCTTATAACGTTAATGCAAATGAGGCTATATGATGCATGTTTTAGATCTAAATGTATTTTTACATGGCATATATTCACAATACGGAATTTTCGGAATGAAATGCAAATTTTTCCGGACACATTTTTCGGATACATTTTCGGATATATGCAAGACAAAACGGATATATTTTATGTATCAGAACTTATTTTCTATGCATGCTAATGCTGTAGGGATATAAGAAATGCCAAGGAGATATTCTTTTTCCATGGCAGGTGGCATTTTTTATTTTCTTTCTAGCACACTCCTAATACAGCTTATTGACTAATAATTGCAAATAATAGATGCATGTATTACCTTATTTGATGCAAATGTGACGCTAAATATGCATGAGATGTTTTTTTATATGAATGCATGGTTTATTTATTTATTTCTTTTTTTAACATGAATGTGAAAATAAAGGAAATGTGGCATGCATATTTAAATGCAAAGTATATATTATATCTCTTTTTTTTTTAACATGCTGACATGTATATTTATGCAAAGTATGTTTGTATATTATTATTATGATACTTAAAATGATAACATGTATTTTTATGTGCAAAACAATTTTTAATGTACATATATATATATATATATATATATTATTTTTTATTATTTATTTTTTTTGTTTTTGAAAAATCTAATGTATTAAATATGTAAGGAGAAAGGATTTGTGAGAGACTTACCTTTATTTTCCTCCCTTTTCTTTTCTTTTTTCAGGAACGCAAGACTTTGGACAAGGCCAGAGCCACTTGTGCCAGAGTGTCTGATATATACCATTCAATGCCTTTGCCAGCCCAGGTTTTGGTAGAGGAGACAGGCTTGGGAGATTTCATGCGGGCCTTTACCTCCTTCCGCAGTTATAGAGTTATCTTCGACGTGCTGCGGAATTTCTGGTGGGATACCACCCACACTTTCCACCTCAGCTGGGGAGAGATCACTATGACTCCCTGCGACTTCACTGCTATTACTGGCATATCTACCAGTATTCGGCAGACAGCTCTCTTCCTGTGCCTGGTGGGGAGATATTTGCTGGTGGGCCATCAGGGATTTATTGACGTGCAAGTGGTAGATCTTGCTCTGCAGGCACGTGATCGCCGGGTGAATATTGTCCCGGTAATCTTGGCAGAAACTCTGGCTGGTCTAGATGCTTTTTCCGGTGGCGACGAACTTTTCCCTACCGGCAGTCCCATTCTGATTCACATGTGGCTGGAGGAGCATTTTCAGTGCGTGATGGCTCCTGCACCTTTCGGGGGGATATATGATCCGGGGCTCTATGGTTTTCGCGGCCGTTTTCCCCAAACTAATTTTTCTGACTATGACTGGACTGAGGATTTCTTTCGGAGGGGCTCCATGGATATATCCTGGGTGATTAACCATTGGGAAATTAGGCGCTTTATTCTGCATTCCGCTGGCTATGCCCAAGTCGTTATGTTGGGCATCAGGAGGACCTCCTTTTATAGTGCTGATAGAATCTTGCGCCAGTTTGGGCTGGAGCAAATCATTCCAGACACGACTCGCCCGATATTTTTGGAGATGGAAAATGACAGGGCTCTGAATTTCAACTTCCAGAGGATGTGGCGGCTTGACTTTGATAGGCTTCAGGTGGCCTATTTGTTCTCTGATCATATATTTTTGTCCCTCGAATACTTGGCATGGATAATGGTGATTGCTGAGGGATCTTCCCGCGAGATTCGGCGGGGGCTGAGAAACTTGTTTGGCCGCCATGTCGCTACGGGTATTGATGCTCGCCTCATGGAGATAGGTGAAGAGATTGAGAGCTCAGGTTTGGTCATTCCTCAGGTCTTACAGGAAGATTTCAGGCGAGTACATAACCTTGGCACTCCGGTGGCTCCTGGACCGAATGAAGCAGGTCCCAGTAATTGGGAAACGGCGGAGGCTGCTCCCCCTCCTGAAGCTGAATGGGGCACTGGCTTCAGATATGCTGATTACGAGGTCCCTCGACATGATAATGCAGGTTGGCAACAGAATCCTTGGGAGCAGGAGGAGGCTGTCCCTTCCCCTCAAAATGGATGGGGCACTGATATAAGGCCTGATAATGGCAATCAGCAACATAATCCCTGGGAACCGGAAGAGGCTGTTCCTCCCCCTCAACCTGGATGGGGCACCGGCGTTAGAGATAATGGGGCCGGCCCTAGCAACACGACTGTCCACGAGAATGGAGATGTTGGCGATGATGAAGAAGATACTTCCGGCGGTTCTGAGAATAGAGGTTCCTCTGTGCCTCGCAGAAGAGGAATATGGGCCCGACTGGGTGGACGCCGCAGGCATTGATAGACCACTTCGGGGATTGAGCTGCAAAAGGAAGGAATATCTGGGGGGAAACAAGTGGGGTGTAGGCAAGAATATATATGTGCAATGCAGTTAATGTATAATATAGATGTCTTAAATAAATATTCCTAAGTTGCACCTTAGGACCCTGTAATATATTTTAATGTTTTAATGTGAGCTTTTCTTGTGGTTTTTCTCTTTCCTTTGTCAGTTGAGCCTGTTGTATGCCGAAGACTGGAGATAGTATGCCGAAGATTCAGAAGAGTGTCTTCCCTCTCCTTTTTCTCCTGATTTTTTTTATGCTCTAATTTTTGCCTAGGCCGCCCTTTCGGGTTTTCAACCTAGCGAGCCCTTATTTCTTCTTTTTGTATCTTTTTTTTTCGCTCTAACTTTTGCCTAGGCCGCCCTTTCGGGTTTTCAACCTAGCGAGCTGGAGAGGGAAGCACTTTTGTCGGATAGATTGGCTCAAGCATAGTACCTTTTGAGCTTGTCAAGGTTGAAGGGCTGAACAAGGTCCTCTCCTTCCTGGTTTGTGAGGAGTACGACACCTCCTGACCGGATCTCTTTGACAACGTACAGTCTCATCCATGGAGATTTCCATTTTCCCCTAGTGTCAACATAACTAGGGGGTTTTTCTCGAAGCACCAGATCTCCGACCTGGATGTCACGGCCTTTTACTTTTTTGTTGAATGCCCGGGCTATGCGTCTTTGATAGGCTCGAGTGTGCTCTAGGGCTAGTAACCGCCGTTCATCGATCAGGGCTAATTCTTCAAATCGCCCTTTGACCCAGTCGACCTCTGCTATGTCAGATTCCATCATTACTCTTAATGATGGTATTTCAATTTCGATAGGCAGCACTGCCTCCATGCCGTAGGCTAGAGAGTAGGGGGTAGCCCCGGTGGGTGTACGAACTGAGGTGCGATAGCCCCAAAGGGCTAGCGGCAGTTTTTCTGGCCAGTCTCTTCCTGTGTCAGCCATTTTTCTGATGATGTTCTCGAGGGTTTTGTTGGCTGCTTCAACGGCACCATTAGCTTGTGGTCGGTAGGGGGAGGATTTGTGTCTTTGAATTTTGAACTCGTCGAGAAGACGATTCACGTCCCCTTCAAAATGAGAGCCGTTGTCGGAGATGATCTCGAAAGGTACCCCATAGCGGTATATGATATTGGCCCAGATAAATTCGGACACCTTTCGGGCATTTAGGATCTTGTAGGAAGAGGCTTCCACCCACTTTGTGAAGTAGTCGACGGCTACCAGGACGTATTCATGGCCATTGGATCCCTTCGGGTGAATTTGGCCTATGACGTCGATACCCCATGTTGAGAAAGGCCAGGGAGCTGTGGAGTTGTATAGAATGTGCGGGGGCACGTGCTGCAGATTTGCAAAACGTTGGCACTTGTCGCAATGTCGCACCCACCGAATGCAGTCGGTTTCAAGCGAGCTCCAATAGTACCCTTGCCGGATAACTTTCTTGGATAGCATGTGGCCGTTCATGTGGGGTCCGCAGGTACCACCATGGAGTTGGTCCATAATTTGCTCTGCTTTGGCCTGGTCGACGCATAAGAGATTTAAGCCTTGGTAGTGCCTTTTATATAGGCTGCCACCGCTGAACACAAATTGCGATGCCCATCTTCGCAGGGAGATTCTCCCTCTTTTGTTTAGGCCAGGGGGATAGATTCCTTTTTGAAGCAGATTTTGGATGTCAATATACCAAGGCTCGTGATCTACCTCAGGGGCTGCATTAATTTTGAAGCAGTATGCCGGCGTGACCTTCTTCCCGACTACAAAGGGTTGGACTTGTTTTTCTGCGGGAATTTGGACTAGTGATGCTAGAGTGGCCAATGCATCAGCAAATTGATTTATGTCCCGCGGCAGGTAGTGGAATGAGATGGAATCAAACCGAGCGGCAAGCGTTGTTAATTTGGCATGATAAAGTTGCAGCCGGGGATCTTGGGTTTTCCACTTCCCTTCGACTTGGTTTATGATCAAGGCAGAGTCTCCAAAGACTTCGAGATTTCTGGCCTTCCTTTGGAGAGCCTCTTCCAGCCAAGAATACAAGCTTCAGATTCTGGTGTTGTTGGAGCATTCAAACTCCAATCTCGTGGCCAGTGTGTGAGAATCACTGGATCAATGAGTAAGATCCCTATGCCAAAGCCTCTTTTGTTTGCAGCTCCGTCAAAAAACATCTGCCAGCTGGTGTCGTGGTCAGTGATTTCCAAGACACCTTCGTCTGGGAAGCTGGGCTCAGTAGCATCTTCAGTTTTTAGAGGTAGATCGGCTAAGTGATCTGTTATTATGCTGCCTTTGATAGATTTGAGCGTGACATATATGATGTCAAACTCGTTGAGAAGGAAAGCCCACTTAGCCAATCGGCTGGAAAGTGATGGTTTGCCGAATATGTATTTTATAGGGTCCATCCTGGATATGAGCTTGATGGATCGTCCCTCAGAGATATGTTTTGAGCCTTTGAGTTGTCCGCACTAGGCCAAGACAACTTTTCTCCAAGGCCGAATAATTCAGCTCGCTCTTGTAGCTTCCTACTTATGAAGTATATGGCGTTTTCGATGTAGGAGTCCTTTTTTCTTGGGCCAAGCATAGCCCCTACCGACGTGTCCGTGACGGTTAAGTATATGAGGAGAGGTTTATGTGTATGGGCCGGGCTAGCACAGAGGATTGGTGAGATAGGCTTTTATTTTTCAAGGCTAGCCGGCATTTCTCGTCCCCACTTGGTCAAGATTTTTCTTTAGAGCTTGAAGAGGGGCCCACGTGGTGGTGAGTCGTCTGATGAAGCGGCCGATATATCAGTCGCCTAAAAGCCTTTGACTTCGTTGGAGTTTTTGGTCGTGGCATCTCTATGATAGCTTTGATCTTTGCCGCTCGATCTCAATGCCTTGCTCGCCACTAAGAATCCCGTGACCTTGCTTTGGTGACCCCAAATGTGCATTTGGTGGGGTTGAGTTTCATCTCGATGCTTTCTTAACCTTTTCAAGAACTTTCGAAGGTCTCGATATAAGCACCGTGCCGCTGAATGTACGATCATGTCGCCGACGTAGACCTCGATCTCTTTGGGATCATGTCGTGGAAGAGAGTGGTGGCAGCCCTTTGATAAGTAGCCCGCATTCTTGAGTCCAAATGGCATGACAAGATAGCGAGGTACCCAAGGAGTGGTGAATGAAGTCTTCTTGATCTTCTCGCGCCATTTTAATCGATTGTAGCCGAGCATGCCGTAGACGAAGGATCTGATTTTGTGAGCGGCAACATCATCTACCACAATATCAATGTTGGGTAGCGGAAATCATCTTTGGGCGACGCTGTTGAGGTCGCGAAGTCGACGCAGATTCGAACCTTCCCGCTGGGCTTGGGAACGCCACTATGTTGGACACCAGACGGGTATTCAACCACCCGAATGAAGTTGACACGAGTCGCTTCATAATTTCTTCTTTGACTTGCAAAGTGACCATTCTCGCTTGATTCTACTGAAGTTTCTCGCTTGATTGGCCGAAAGCATCCGATATATGGGGATCCTGTTCGACTATGGTCGGATCTAGCCCCTAAGGCATATCTTCATAGGACTGTGCAAAGATATCTACGAACACTTTGAGGAGATCGATGAGTGCTACCCTTTCGAGCCTCGTGTAGTCACGATTTTGATCTCTTTGATTTGATTGTTCAGCCCCAGATTGATGATTGACAAGTGATCGATGTATTTTATACGTCGATTTTATATACTTCTGTGACTCAAATTATGCTATTTCACGAGTCTTTTGAGTACTAATATATGTTTTCGGTGAGTTTTGTAAGTTTCAGGATTGTTCATGAAAATACGCGAAACTCCAGGGTTTTAAGTGCAAATTACAGAGAAAGAAAGATTGAAGAAAAATGAAGATCGTTAATCTGACACCTTGCGGACGCAAGGTGCCTCGCACTTGCGACCGCAAGGTAGCAAGACGGCCCCTGGCCAAGAATCGAAGAGTCCAAAACCACACACACCGGAGACCTCATGACGCAAGGTAACCAAAGACTTGCGACCGCAAGGTAGGCAGAATGCGACCTTTTCGGATTTTCACACAGTCATTCGATCCAATCACAACTCCCGAGTATATATAGAAGTCAGGTGCCGAGCCTAAGAGGAGGAGGACGGCTGGAAGCTCTCTTTACATAGATTTTAGGTAGTTTTAGATTGTATAACATAGTTAGGTTTTGTAATTTCAAGTATTGAAGATCAAATCATGCCTTTCCATCATCTCCATGTGTCGTTCATCGTCTATGATGAACTAAATCATCCCTAATCTAGGAGGTGGGAGGTAACTTGTATCGAATTTATGTTTTGATTTATATATATATGTCTATTCAATGCTTGTTGATTGTGTTGTTTATCAACCCCTATATTATTTTGCTTTGAACAAATGAATGTAATCGCAAATAATAAAGGCTTAGAGGTGCGGATAACCGCATGACCGAAGTGCATATGTCGCATAATCGGCTCACCAACACAATAAATTGGACCTATCGAAGCACGAGAGTGATAAGTTAGGACCAGTGTTCTTACATGATCTAGGTGACTCCTAGATTGATAGTTCCCTGCTTAGGATATAGAATGGGTGAATTTTATGGGATGGAGGTGAACCAATTGTTCAACGTACTATATCTATTTTTAGTGAACGAACCCAAGACATTGAATGACATTATATATGAATTGAACATAAAGGAGATATAAGTGAAACCCGTAATCCTAGATTTCCACTCACCATAAGATCTTCATATCTCGTTATTACTGCTAATTAGTTAAACATCTATAACTAGTAATTTAGAGTAGAATTAAACATAAAACCCCCCTTAGGTTAATAATTTGCTATCTATATTCGCACTGCTCGTGATCACTTGTCTCGTGGGTTCGACCCTTGCTTCCGAAGTCTATTCTATAATAGTCTTGTACACTTGCAAGGAAATAGATAAAATAAAACATCGATCAAGTTTTTGGCGCCGTGTCGGGGACAAGCTAGTTCACGTAGTTAGTTTGTAGGTAGCGTAGTTTTTAATTTAATTTAGTTTTTAGTTTAATTTTCGGTTTTTATAAAAAAAAATACAAAAAGATTTTATTTTATTTTAGTTTAATAGTTATTTGTTTTTAAATTGCTTTAATTTATTTGCATGCAAGGTCGTAGATCTTTAAATCGAATTGGTAGACTTAGATCAAGAGATAAATATTGTTAAAAGATACCAAAGATATTTTGAAAATCTAGCTTCGAGCCCGATAATCAAGACAATCTGAATCAAGAGGATCCTCGGTTGATCCTACAATGGAAGATAATAACAATAATCGTAATCCTCGAAAACCTAGTTGACCCCAATAGGAATCAAAGACAAGAAGAGCCGCAAGAAGAAATATGGAAGTAGTAGTAAATCAAAGAACTATTAATGATTTAGTAGACCTTCATTAAATGTGGTGACATCATGTCTAGTCTTGCCGATGTCTTGTTAGGAATTTTGAGTAAAAGGACATTATTTTAATGCCATACCATCTTTTCATGGGATGCCCCATGAAGATCCTGTTTCTTAAGAGAATATGAATACATGATGAGTACTTTTCCTTTAGGAGGGTTAATCGAAGATCAAATTAAAATGAAATACTTTTCCCAAAGGCATTAAAAGAATTGGCAAAGAGATGGTTTATGAACCTAACACCAAACAAGTGTTTTACTTGGGCACAATTATATGATTTGTTTATGAGCAAATTTTACAAACATGCATCTCTTACAGAGTATAGAAAACAAATCATGTCATTCCAAAATGAACTGTGAAACATTCCATGAGTCATGGGATAGATTTAAAAATTCGCTTATTATGTGTCCTCATCATAATTTGGCTCAACATGTGTTAGTGCTTCAATTTTATCATGGTCTTTCGCCAGTTTACAAACTATGGTTGATAGTGCAATGGTGGTTCTATTAATAGAATGACACCAAGCACTAGAAGAATTATTTGAGATGCTAAGTATTAATTCCCAATGTAAAAGTGCTAGAGGTAAAAATAGGAGCCTATATCAATTACAAGATAATTCAAATACACAAGCTCAATTTGAAAATTGGCAAATTCAAGAAGCATGTGCTCTATGTGGATTATATTCTCATGCTACTAATTTTTGTCCATCAAGTGCTATGTATTCTGAACAGGCTAATGCTATGAATATGTATCCTCAAAGGCCAAGGAATGATCCCTATTCAAATACATATAATCCTGGTTGGAGGAATCATCCTAACTTTGGGAGGAAATAAGCCTTTGCAACCTCAACAATTCCAACCTCAACCACCACAACCTCCACAGCTGCCAAATCAAAATCGCTTGAGAATTGAAGAAGTTCCCAAGCAAGAAGTAGCTAGTAAAGGTCAAGCCTTTGATGAAGTACATGCTTGAAGAAATTGAAAATCAAGAAACATATTGAAAATTTGAAGCAAATAAAAGAGAAGAAGGGAAGTTCCCTAGTCAAACTGAGCAAGCTAAGTCAATCACCGTCCTGCGAAGTGGTAAGGTGATAGGTGAAGAGGTAAGTGATCCTGATCCTTCTTCCAATATGCATGCTACAGTAGAAAATTCTGAAAAAGTAATAGAAAAAGAAATTGAGAAAGATAGTGATAGTGATAAAGTGATTGATGACTTAAGTAATCAAGAGGTAGAAAAAGAAAAAGAAGTAGAAGTAGAGTTAGAGGTTCCAAATAAGGAACAAGAAAAAGAAAAAGAAATTCAAAATAAAAAATTTACAAGAAAAAGATAAAGAGTTAGATAAAGAAGAAGAGGAACCTTATGTGGCTCCACCACCATATGTTCCTCCAATTCCGTTTCCAAGAAGACTTATGAAAAACCGAATGGACAAACAATTCACGGAAATTTATAATATGTTATCCAAAGTAAATGTTAATTTACCTTTGCTTAATGTTATTAAAAATATTCCAGCTTATGCAAAGTTTTTCAAAGATCTTCACTCTAAGAAACACAAGTTTGAAAACAACGAAAAGATTGTTGTTTCGAAACGCCGCCTGCTTTTACAACCCGAATTACCACCTAAGTTGAAAGACCCAGGTAGCTTTAATATCCAAGTTTCCTTGGGAAGCTCTAAAAAGATGAAAGCAATGCTAGATTTAGGAGCAAGTATTAACTTGATGCCTTTTTCGGTCTATAAACAATTAGGTTTAGGAGAACTAAAACCCACTAATATGCAATTGCAATTAGCTGATCGCTCAGTTAAATATCCTTTGGGTATAGTGGAAGATATCCTAGTTCAGGTTGATAAATTAATCATACCAGTAGACTTTGTGGTTCTAGAGATGGAAAGGAAGATATGCACTAATAATGAAGTCCCAATATTGTTAGGCGCACCATTTATGGCAACCGCCAATACAATGATTAATGTGAAAAATGGTAAACTCACAATGTCACCCTAGGTGAAACAAAGGGAAATTTTCGTGTTTGATGCTATGAATAGACCTAGTGACATGAGTGCTTGTTTTTCAATAGATGAGATTGAGAAATTATCAACCGAAACTTTGAAGAAGAGAAGATTATGAGAGAGATAGATTTATTGTCTATGATGATAGCCCTATTCCTCCCATAAAAATTGACATTGAGGAAATTGAAAGAGAAATAAAGGAAGAAGAAAGATTAGAGAAAGAAAAGCTAGAAGCTAGTAAAAAGAAAGATGAAAAAGAAATAAAGGTATAATCAGAAAATAATCCTGATGAGTCAGAAAAAGTAGTAGAAGAAAGTTATGAAATCAAAGAAGATGAAGTAGAGATTCTAAAATCTCTCTTTGAAGAAATTGAGATAAAAGATATTGAGATAGAAGATATTAAGGAAGAAAAGCAAGAAGAGAATAATGAGGCTAAAATAAAAGAAACATTAAAGTAGAAAATTCTGAATTTATGCCTTCCATTAATTCTCCCAAAGTCGAAGAATTAAAGCCATTACCATCCCACTTAAAATATGCATTTTAGGGAAGGTAACACTTTGCCTGTTATTATAGCAAATTTAATTTAAGTAAAAACAAGAAGCAAGTTTGTTAAAAGTTTTATGGACACATAGAGAAGCTTTAGGATGGTCCTTAGTCGACTTAAAAGGAATTAGTCCCTCTATGTGTATGCATAAAATACATTTAGAAGAAGGTAGTAAACCTTCTAGAGAAAGACAAAGAAGACTTAACCCACACATGGAAGAAGTCGTTAGGAAAGAAGTTCTTAAGCTCTTAGATGCGGGTATAATTTACCCTATATCGATAGTAAATGGGTTAGTCCTGCTCAAGTAGTTCCTAAGAAGTCGAATTACCGTTGTTAAAAATGATAAAGATGAATTAGTCCCTACAAGGACTATAACTGGCTATAGAATGTGTATCGATTTGCGTAAATTAAATGCAGCAACCAGGAAAGACCACTTTCCTTTACCATTTATTGACCAAATTCTTGAAAGATTAGCGTGTCATGAATATTATTGTTTTCTTGATGGTTTTTCTCGATATAATCGATCCACTGTTGCACCGAAGACCAAGAGAAAACAACCTTTACATGTCCCTTTGGTACTTTTGCTTTTAGGAGAATGCCTTTTGGGTTGTGTAATGCACCACTACTTTTCAAAGATGCATGATATCTATATTTTCGATTTAGTTGAAAGATGCGTAGAAGTTTTCATGGACTGATTTTTCGCTGAAATTCTTTTGATCATTGTTTAGAAAACCTTACATCTGTCTCCGAAAAGATGCGCGAAACTAATTTAACTTTAAGTTGGGAGAAAAGTCACTTCATGGTAAAACATGGAATTGTCTTAGGGCATGTTGTTTCAAATAAAGGAATTGAAGTTGACAAAGCTAAAATTGAAGTTATTTCTCACAACTACCCCTCCCACTTCGCTAAAGGAGTTCGAAGTTTTCTTGGCCATCGTTTTTATCGAAGATTTATAAAAGACTTTTCCAAAATCGTAAACCTCTATGTAATTTGTTAGCAAAAGATACGAGTTTATTTTTGATAAAGAATGTTTAGAAGCTTTTAATTTATTAAAAGAAAAGTTAACCATCCCCAATTTTATCCCACGATTGGTCACTCCCTTTTGAAATCATGTGTGATGCATCAGATTTTGCGATTGGAGCCGTGTTAGGACAAAGGGTAGATAGAAAGCCTCATGTGATCCATTATGCTAGTCGAACTCTAAATGATGCTCAATTGAATTATACCACTACTGAAAAGGAATTTTTAGCAGTAGTATATGCTTTAGAAAATTTAGATCATATTTGCTAGGATCAAAGGTGATAATCTTTTTCTCGATCATTCTCATTGAAATATCTCTTAAGTAAGAAGGATGCTAAACCAAGATTAATTAGATGGATGTTATTGTTACAAGAATTTGACATAACTATCAAGGATAAAAAAGGAACCGAGAATGTTGTGGCCGACCACTTGTCTAGGTTAGAATTTTCACCCTTGCTTGAACGCCAATTTCTTGATGACCCCTCTCCCCATAAATGATAATTTTCCTGATGAACAACTCCTAGCCATTAAAGATTCGCACTTGGTAATGCCGATTTTGTCAACTATTATGTGTCCGATATCATTAATCCGGATTTTGATCATTACGAAAAGAAGAAATTTTTGCGGAAACTAAAAATTATTTTGGGAAGCTCCTCATTTATACAAGATTTTTCGATTCTTTAATAAGAAGATGTATTCCAAAAAGACCAACAAGGTATCATGGAATTTTGCCATGGATATTCTTGTGGTGGTCATTTTAGTGGTAATAAAA
>JABEVN020002959.1:0-19796 GCA_013146195.2 Codonopsis lanceolata
AATTGCATAACAGGAGTTTGTTCTACGTGCCCAATGTTACAAGACGCTTAATCCTTTTTTTGGACCGAGAGATTAATTATCTCTTTGGTTGTTTTTAGTTCAGCTTGTTAGCTCTGGGCGCCACTGGCTTATTTTATTTCGCCCGCATGTGTTTTGGAGTTGCCTGTATCGCCGTTATGGCCCTACCCATTATTTGCTACTTGATTGTTGTTATTTGTTTCAAGCGCACGACCTTGGGATTTCGCTTGGGATCCGGGTCGGTCGCCACGCTTGGTAATGAGCTATGATTATAATTTAGCTTTCACGATAGGTTCCTTGGCTTTGGGGGGTTGGTTTTGTGTGATTTATTATATCTTAACGCGAGAGTTATAGCATGTTAAGATGTTTGAACTAGAATAGAGGTTAGCACTAGTAGAGGTGCCAATGTTGATATGTATAAGGTACTAGTAATATCCATGAATGAGAGTCCACCGAGAATTGGTGGCAAATATGATGATATTGCGAATTAATATTTAAGTGAAGATCACGAGTTAGTGCATTGAGTAGCACACTTAGTACCGAATGAGACTAGGAAGACTCCATAAATTGTGAAAGAGTTAATGATTAAGGATGAGGTGTTACAGGCAATTTATTCTGATACAGCTTACGGATTTTCGAGAGGCTGTGGTTTATATTTACGAGAAAAGTTAAATGTTAAGGAACGCACCTGAGAGAGGACCTCAGGGAATATTAAGGTTGATGATGTGGTTAGAGGACGCTTAGTACCTCCTCGAAACTGTAGGCAAATCCGTGGAATAGTAAGCGAGTGATGCTTTTACCTAAAATCATAGATGAAAAGGTGATAATTTGTTATATAAATTTCGTTTGAGAAATAGGGACACCGAGTGTAGGTGTTGGAACAATATAGACAAGTGTTTAGTCGATGGTGGTGATCACATTAGAATGGATTGCCTTAAATTGAGGATTAATGACTCTAAGAGCGCTTAATAAGCGCCTAGTGACCCTTAGTGAAATGGTTATAGACGAGCTAAGGGTTTGAGGTTGTATGCGCATGGCGGTTGGCCATCAAGTGAGTTTTGAGACCTACCTTGGATAGGAGGTAATTCAGTATACGGATATTATGGTTGCTATTATCGCTGTTATGAGTGCACGTTGTATCGGTATCTCATACGCATTGATACATACATTGCATTGTGTGTTGAGAATTAATTATTTTTGTTTCCTCGATTTATGGTTATTATTGAGGAGGATGTCCCTGTATGGGATTGGTTTACGCTTTGGTTGAAATTTTGACTCGCTCGGCAGACGATTGCAAAGAGGTAATACGGTTATGTAAGCTCATATGGATGGCGATGTTATACATATGTGAATATTGAATATGTGATAATGCTACTAGTGGTAAATACTAGTGGTGCGTTAAATTTGTATGCCCTATAGAGATATGTGTACAGTAAAATAATTGTACTTTGTTGTGTGATTTTATGCGAGTAGGACGCGCTTGAATTGCACGATCGATACTTAGTGGTTTTGAGATGGATTACGGTTATTACGAGTAAGTATACCGCTAAATCGCGACTAATAGGTGTCCGTTGCCACGCGAGGGTATTTCGTGTGTGTGTTTGTCGAAGACAAGATTTTGGTTAAGGTAATGATAAACTTTACGGAGTTTTGATGGTTGTGTGTACAAGAGTAAATATTAACTCTTTTCCTTGAGTTTACTATGAAAATATTATTAGGCGAGTATACTCGATATACGGAACCTTGGTAATTGTTAGAACTTCCATTGCTTAGTGAATTACCACGATGGAAATTTATGAGTATGTTTTGTCGGTTTTGTGTTATGATTATGCACGATTGAATTGGCAATCACTTGTGTTGTAATGGTTGTTTGGTTAACCAATATGCATGGTTATGAGTTACACGAAATATATGGATTATATGAGTTGCATAAATTGCATGAATTACATAAAGTATATGCGTTAAAGTATGATGATACTTGGTAATTGCATATCCCGTTTACATGATATATGTGTATACATGTAGCATTGCTAAATATAGGAATCTTAGCATTCGCTTGAGGATTAATTTATGGGTGAAATGTAAATGTTGTATGTAGAATATAAGCATGACTAGTATTAACACATGTATTGTATTTGTGATGGGAATTAACATATGGCTTTTATGTGAGTATGCATGGTAGATGCATTTTGTTAAAAAGAAAAGACATGGTTTATAAGAGTAATAAATATGTCTAACGGAAATAGTTGTAATTGAGTATGAACATGCTTATATGCATTAGTAAGCAATGTAATTTGTTTAAAGTATAGCATGATAAAATCTTGATTCTCATGCCTTATGGATATGCCATGATTACACTGTTGCATGATTATGTGAGACTGTAGTAAAGGATGCTTAAGATTTTTCTCATAACCCTCAGATCCTTGTAACGAAAGTTTTTGAAATCCAATTTAGCCGGTACCCTAAATTGGTGATCAAAAGAGGTTCGTTGGTGGACTAGGATTGGTAGTAAGGTGTTAGAAATTGACTAAACCTCTTACCGTAAGAAAAGGAAAATAAATGGAATAATTTTCACATGATGCCCTTATATGCATTGTCTATGATTTGGAAGTTGCGAGCATGACTTGCATGATCCTGAATGTTAACTTATTTGTTTAGAAGTGTGTTTTGGAACACTCTTCCTTAAATTGTGAATTGCTCTATCGGCCATTTTTACCTCTCATGACTTTGAATTCTTGTATTTATATTTCATGTTGTAGCTCCGAAGCAAATAGTTTCGGGAGACTTATGTTTATAGAGTCTTTGAATACACTCCGAGGATATATTTGGAATTCACATGCTTAAATTAATTAGTCATGGAATTTGTGAATGCTATGCGACTCAAGTATGAGTCAAGATATTTTCAACCTAAAGTGCTTGGTATTATGGTTATTGAAAATTTCCGAACTTGTGAATGTGGGATTTTTGGTAGTATGGTTTTACCTCCTTGGTTGATTTGTAAGATAGTAGACTCGGAGACTGAGTCTAGGTTTGTGGTTCGAGTGGGGATAAGGAGTACGAGTTCACGATGAACCAAGATGGATTTTCGACTTTCAAGAGTAAAGTTTGTGTTCCTTCAGTTGATGATGTGCCCCGGGACAAATAGTTTCGGTAACTGAATGTTTATGGTATGCTTAAACTTGTTATCTTTTAAACTTTGGGGTTTGTGTACAAGATTGGTTAGTACTGCTCATATGTGTTTTCGCTAATATGAGTCATATTATTTCCAATCTAAAGAGTTTTATGTGGTTGTGCCTATTAAGAGGTTTTCAAACCCGAGTTTGGGATCACGGTAGTTTGATCCTCATATACCTGGTTTGGTTATTGTGATGGTAGACTCCTGAGACCGAGTCTAGGTTTATGGTTTTGAGCATCGAGTGTTTACTCAGGATTGTGAGACACCGTAGTGGTGTCTGGGTATTCCATGTTGAGGTGATGACCTAGCATTGGTTTGAGATACAGTCTAGAATTCGGGACGAATTCTTTTAAGGGGGAGAGGATGTAAGATCCCGATTCCCTGCTAGCTTGAATTGCGTGCAATGCTCGCATCTCTTCTTGGTTGATTGCTTGTTTGACTTGTGAGAGAGTCTAAATGTGTATGAGAGACCACATTAAGACTAAAACACTTTTAAGAGATGTCATTTAGTGGTTGACTTGTTAAAGTCAAAAGTCGTCGTGAACCCGACGATAGTCGAAATGCGACGCGATTGAGAGTTTATGCGGGTTTTGTGTTTCGACTCGATTTGGTCCCAGCATCTTTACATGATGATTAAATAACATGTTTAGATGTGTTAGACTTCTAATTGGATGTATTCCATAAGTCTCGTGAAGTTTTGACGCCGAGAATAGCAATTCTCCTTATCGCGAAGTTTGAGATGGAGCCGGCGAACGCCTCGCCTTTCTGAGCCTATTTCCCTATCCGCTGAGCATCATCTGAGAGGCATTCAGGCCTATTTTGTAGCCCTAATAAGTGTTTACAATCATGGGTTATTACCCGTCGGTTTGTGGTTTCATTCGACGCTTAGATAGCAAGTAGTTACGCCTTGCGCTCCTGTTTTGCCCCGGTTGTTTCGGTGTTGTTTATGAGAGTCTAGACCTACTTTAAAATTGGTTTGAGACTTGGATGGACTAGTTTAATGTTTGAGGACTTTAAGGGTTCAATTGTGAGCCATTTCAAGCATTTAGACTCGAGAACGCACGCGGAGAGGCCGGATCGAGCAAGATTGGACAAAACCCTAATTTGCTGAAATAGGGTGATGCGGTCGCATCACCCATGCTCCGCAATGCGACCGCAAGGGTCCCTGCTCCTGTCGGATTTTTGCCCCTTTTCTGATTTGTCCGAATTGTTTGACCATTTAACCCATTTTTAAACCACAATTTGACCCAATTACTTAACCTAATCTAGTCCTAACACCTATTAAGAGATTAGAGGGTAATTAGTGACTTAATTAGTGAATTAAACCCCCAAATAAAACCCCAATCTGCCGCATCTTCCTTGTGTTCGGCCAAGACAAAAAAACGGGTTCCCCATTTGTTCTTCTACAAGCACTTCAACCCAACAAAGAGGGAGCTTGAGAAGGTGATTTCTAGGGATTGAAGGGCCAAGCTTGGAAGCCATAGCTAGGGTCTTCTTCTTCCCCAATCTACCAACAAGTTTGAAGAAAGTGTTGAGGAGAAAACTCCATTGTTAGGGCACGAATTTTCACCATTGTTGGGGCTAAGCTTTGGTAAGTTTCTACCTTCCTTCCTCTTCTTTTAGGCTCCATTGACCCTGGGAATCAACCATGTGTGCTATGTGGGTCAATGGAAGCCATTGTTAGGTTTCTAGAAATGTATGAACCCTAGGATTTCAAGTTGATGTTAGAGCTTGATTGGCCTATGTGAGACCATGCCTATGTGAAATTCATGTTCTAAATTGCCTATTGAACTTGATTATGTTGATTTTTCATGAAGATTGATGTTGGTTTGGTTGAGATTCTTGGAGGGTGTCTTGCCCTAATTTTGTTTTAGCTTGCAAATTAATGATGTAAGCTTGATTAATGTGTTTTATATGCTTAATAGAGTATATTAAACTTTGCTATATGAATTGATTATGGGTATTGAGCTTGGATGACAAAGATGCTTGAAGGGATTTTCCCCAAATTGTATTTGGCTTGTTAAAGATGATGGTAAGCCTAATTAGCATGTTATACATGTTTAGTGGAGTTCATTGAACTTAGTTGTGTTGATTAGCCATGAGTATTGAAATTGGCTTGGTTGAGATGCTTGGAGGGTGATTTGCCCTAATTTGGTTTTAGCTTGCAATCTAATGATGTTAGCTTGATTAATATGTTTTACAAGCTTAATAGAACATATTGAACCATGTGGTGAATTTTAAATCATGAATTGAACGTTATGATTGGTATGATGACTTGGATGATATTATGCACAAGATGGCTAAATTATTCTAAGTTGCATTGTTAATTAGTTTGTTGGGTTTATATGAGTATATTGAACATTGGGATTGTGGTTTTGGGCGATAGTTATGAACATAGGGGTTGATGAAGCCTAAGCTTCTCATCCTTGAATTTTCGAAAACTTAGATTGAACTCAACGGAGTTAACCTTTGGGTTAGTATGAATCCTAGAACTATAATTTTAAGTCCTACGGAATTTTGGGTAGAATTCATGGAGGTCGAGCCTCCAAGAAGTTTTGAAGTGTGTGAAGCACACTTGATTATGAGAACTTATATGATTCTCGGTTGTGTTGTTTATGCTAGTTGTGGACGAATTGCATGACTAGTTTGATAGTAGAGTGTTTACCTACTTGTTTTGAGCATATGAGTATATATTACTTGTGCTTGGGTTTTGAGGTCCAAATTTTGAGTCCAGAGTCGGTTTGGTTGAGTTTTGGTGGGACGATACATCGCCTTCACGAATTGTGAGATTCGTGATCGCGATGGATCGCCGTGTCGGGTTTGCACACACCCTCCATCGATGGCCACGGTGGGGAAGTAGTTTATCTTAGTTGTAGTAATACACATGACTTTGATAACTATGGAACTCGAGCGGAGATCGTCTCGGGACGCCGATATCTACGAGAGGGATATCGAGGGCACATAAAGGTTTTGCACGTGTTTTTGCGTGAGCGACACGCGGAGGAATTTGGGTAATGGTATCATATCCCTTATACATGAATTGTTTCACAAGTGCTTAAGTGAATAACGTGCTTGGTGAATTGGATATGATATGATGTTTGTTTTGGTTTCTTACATGTTATACTTAATAGATAACATATGGATTAATGTTGTTAAGCATGTATGCTATCACATGAGTATTATTGGAATGTGGTTTTATGCCAAAGGTATAGATCATTATGGTTAAGTTATATGCCTTGACATGAATATTATGGGAAGGCTATGTTATAACAATAGCATGAATTACTGTTGTTATGTTAATATGCTTTATCATGATTATTATTCGGATATGGCATTATGTTAAAAGCGTGAATTATTGTTGTTAAGTTTATATGCCTTGACATGTAAATCATCTAAGGCTATGTTATATCAATAACAAGAATTATGATCGTTAAGCATATAATTGTCTTGACATGGATTTTAATGAAATGTTATACTACAATGATAACATGTTTTATTTATGTTGAGCATGGATGCCATAACATGATTTTTATATAAGGTTATTTCATGACGATAGCATGATGTGAATTATGATTGAGTATTATGCCATGATCGGAAGTTACGGTTAGTAACTTACTAAGTCATTGTGACTTACTTTTATTTGTTGGTTGTGATTCCCTAGATCTGAGTCGCTCGAGCGGATCCAAGTAAATCCAGAAGGTTACGTTGGCAAGGAATTCTCTTGGAAAGGTTGCTACTTAGTTGTTGGTTTTGTTTTTGGTGAGGTCGTTGGGAAGATGAAGTTATGTAAACTTCATGATTGGGTAGCAAACCTTGATGTATTTGTAATGTTGTAATGATGTGGTTAGCCTATTCTTTTGATAGCCAACCGGTGGTGGTTGTGCTTGTTATATGTTAGTAGTTAAACTTTCATATATTTTCTGGTTATTAGTATATATAACTATTAGTACTTATTTTGTTGGCAGCCGACTGGTTTTAGTCGTGCGCGGTTAATTGGTGTTATGTTTAGCATGTTAAATTGCTAGTTTAATATGATGTTTGTTCTCCGGCATGTTTTAGCCGTCGAGTTGTTAGACTAGAGTCTTAGACTTAGTTTAATGTTGTTCCGCCGTAGCTTCGCCGATGACTTGGTTTATTTTATGCTCTATATTGAATTGCATAACAGGGAGTTTGTTCTACGTGCCCAATGTTGCGGCACGCGAATCGAATTTTTGGACCGAGAGATTAATTATCTCTTTGGTTGTTTTTAGTTGAGCTTGTTAGCTCGGGCGCCACGGTTTATTTTTATTCGCTTCCGCATGTGTTTTGAGTTGTCGGTGTATCGCCGTTATGGCCCTACCCATTATTTGCTACTTGATTGTTGTTATTTGTTTTCTTGGCGGCACGACCTTGGGATTTCGTCTTGGGATCCGGGTCGGGTCGTCACACCACAAGTTGTTGACACTTGTCCCACTCAAAATCTAGACAAATATAAACCACATTTCAGATTTTTGACTCTCATTCTCACCCTCCCTCTTCCAAAAACGAATTTCACCTTCTCTCAAGGTTCTTCCATGGTTTCTTGAGGTCTCATCTTCATCTTCCCTCATCCATTCATCATTTGCCCAAGAGTCCTTCATTAAAGTTGTAGAGCTCAAGAAGAGGAGCATTTCCATCCGATTGGTTTCCTTTATTGCTTTCTTTGGTGTATAACTTGTAAGTTACTTTCTTCATCTTCTTCTTTTAAGTTCTCATTGACCCTAAGGAAGCAAAGCCTATGGTGGTTGAGGTCAATGAGGACACATGTATGCCTTTCATGCTATCTTCTTGTATGTTGAGATTTTGATCTTGTTAGGAGCATGTATAGGTTGAATTCTTGCTTGTGAAAGTCTATATTATTCTTTCATCTTGTCTATTTAAGGTTTTAAACATGTTAGAGACATGTACATTATTTGTTGTTGGAAGTTTGTTCACATGAGAATGCCCTAAATGGTGCCTACATTAAATGTTGTTATGTTGTATGTGTTCTATCCTATGAAATGAACTCTATGATGAACATGAATCACTTTGCATTGCCTTGGTGAATTTAATACCTTGTTGAACCTAGAAATGACCTAGGTTGGGTTATGAAGCATATAGCTTCAATTTCTCCAAATTTGGGAATTTAGAGCAAAGACTCAACGGAGTCGACTCTAGGGAATATTTGAACGTGTTGAACCCTAATTTCAATCCCTACGAAGTTTGAACAATCGCTTGATTTGGTTTACTCAAGTATGAGATTGGTTTGATGGTTTATGCAAGTTTTATGAAAGGTTGGTTTGTGCAATTTATTTGCCTTGATATGACTTTATAGTAGAGATTAATACCCTACTTGGTTGGTCGAATTCGCTCTTGTCGAATTCGGTCTTTGATTGGTTTAGTCAAGTAAATATCTACTTGTGCATCACATTGAGTCCAGCTGGCATTATTTGGTTTGTTTATCGGGTCAAGGTGGGACGATGCATCGCCTTCACGAATTATGGGATTCGTGCTCGCTATGGATCGCCGCACCTAGGACTTCACACACACCTCCATTGTTGGCCGCAATGGGAAGTAGCCCCTTTGTATCGCTAAGTGCCGCATTGGCTTGCTATCTAGATCGAGTGGTACTTGATAAAGTTGATGCATTCACAGAGCATCAATGTTGCACGATAAAGTATAATAAAGTTTTATTGCAGGAGCTACGAAGCGGCCGTGACTATCATATCCTACTTGTATGATTTACTTTCCCGCACTTATGTGAACAATGTGCTAAGTGCTATATGATGATTATGTTCCTTAATTGAGATAAATGTCATGCTATACATGAACATGCATTGTAGTAACTTACTAAGTCTTTCGACTTACCCTATTTGTTTGCTTTGTCTTTCCTTAGATCCGAGCCGAGGAGACGGTCCGGGATAGACTCGCTTGTGCTCGTTTGGTTGTTGTGTTAGCAGGTTGCTCTTTTGGTCATCTATTAGTTAACCTTTTATTTTGGAAAGGACGTTGGGAAGCAAGTCATGTAGACTTGGCTTGGGGTTTATGTTGTTTTTGTTGTCGTAATAGACTTAACTATTTGATACTTGTAATCTTTTGGTATGCCGACTTATATGTCGAGCCTGTTTATATGTGTATGGTTCACTACGGTTTTCTTCCGCTAAAGCTCGTTTAATTATTGTTGTTGTTGTCTCCGGCATGTTGTGGCCGTTGAGGTTATTATAAGCATGTGTTAATAATTGTAGGAGTAGTTGTTGGGTTCCTACCGTAACGCCGATGACTTGTTTATTTTAGGTTGTTTTTCCGGCCAAGTGTAGCCGAGTTGTTGTTTGTATGCGATGTTGCGCCGCATGAATTTTATGATCCTACTATGCATGCTTGTGTTATTGATTATTTGGACGGCACGACTCGGGATCTCGCATTGGGGTCCGGGTCGGGTCGTCACATGATTAGTA
This sequence comes from Codonopsis lanceolata, assembly GCA_013146195.2. Taxonomy (NCBI): domain Eukaryota; kingdom Viridiplantae; phylum Streptophyta; class Magnoliopsida; order Asterales; family Campanulaceae; genus Codonopsis; species Codonopsis lanceolata. The sequence goes on from JABEVN020002959.1 coordinate 9,646, forward strand.
TATATGATGATATATATACTTGCATATGATGTTTTGTGGGAACTACCTTCTAATTCATCTGATTTGTGTTTGAACAGGGAATTACACCCTGGTTCATTTGGACAATTTAGTATGTGAGAAGAAATGGTTATCTTGTGGAGTATCTAAATAATACGACGCCTCTTCACGGGTTTTTCTGTCATTTGTAAAATGGCATGATGATTATTTTTATGTTACATAATTATATGTTACATATCTCTTGTAGTAGCGTACTGGGTCATTCTGACTCATTCCGTACTTTGTTTTCTAGTTGCAGTAACGAAAGAACGCATTTTACCCTTACAAGTAAATTGGTAGCCGCGTTGAGACCGAGTAGATCATGACTGTAGCAGTGCGCAGCTGATCGATAGATCGAGATTAGATCGTGTGGTTCTTGTTTGCAGCAGCCGACTCTCCCGAGTAGCAGCTTGTGGAGTCCTGTTCCCTTTTTAGCATTGTTATTGATATCATGTACTTTGCTATTCTTGTGAGATCGACATTTTGTAAAGTTATTTAGACATTATATTCGGGTAGATACTTGGGTATTTGTATTGGTCCCCAAAGGGACATCTTCTTGGGCCGACGTGTTGCATCGTGCCTTGTTCGTGGTTTCGTATTTATTTCAGTTGTCTCCCGGGCACGCAGTAGCTTTAGGGCTTTTCTTTATTCTATTTGTTATAGTTGTTGGTTGACCCCGGTATGCTTTAGCCGTTGGGTAATTGATATATATCAGGTTAGTTCTTGGTTGAAAGGCCGGCCTGGAGTGCCGATGGTTTGTTCAGCGTCTGCAATGTTGCGGCACGCGAGTTTTGTTCTTCCTCCTTTGAGAGATAATGTCTCTCTTGGTTTCATTGTCGTTGGTTTCGAGCTTCATAGCTTGGGACTTCTTTTCTTATATTGCTTCCGTTGTCTCGATTTTTGAAATACCGTATTTTAGTGCGGCTTTATGATCATGTTTCGAGCGTGTTAGCTTGACTGTTCGACTCGCACTATTGTTTAACAAGTGCTTGTCCTCATCTTATGTTAGTTCCAGCGGCACGACCTTGGGATTTCATGTTGGAATTCGGGTCGGGTCATTACAACATGTATACACGTACATCATGCAAATGTGATATACAATCAACAAGTATCATCATACTTCAACTCATATACTCCATGTAATTCATGCAATTCATGCAACTATTCTAATCCATATAACTCGTGTAACTCATAACCATGCATATTGGTTACTCAAACAACTATTATAGTACATGTGATTACCAATCCAATCATACATATTCATAACACAAAACCGAGAAAAAATACTCGTAAATTTCCATCGTGATAAGTCATTAAGTAATTAAAATTCTATTAAATAACAAGGTCCGCATATCTAGTATACTCACCTAACAATGATTTCATAGTAAATCCAAAGAAAAGAGGTAATATTCACTCTAGTACCCTCAACTATCAAAACTTCGTGAGGCCTATCATTATCTTAAATTAAAATCTTGTCTACCACAAGGCACACACATAATATCTTAACGCAATATTGACATCTCAATGGTCGCTACAAAATGGTATACTCACCCGTAATAACCATAACTCATCTCATAATCACCAAATTAGCATCCGTGCGATTCGAGTGTATACTACTCGCATAATAACAACATAATAATGTATAAATATATTACTTATAACATTACACATATATCCATAGAATATATAAACTCAACGTACCACTAGTAAACACCACTAGTAAACATTATCATATTTTTATTCTTCTGTAGACACCCAAATTTCGTACCCCTGGTATGTGACTGACATAAAATATCAAGAACTGTCAAAACTTAACAAATGTCAAGTTACATGAGTTAAAAATGCGAAAGGAAAAGCAGGATGCGCGAAACAGTGAACTGCAGGGGGTGAAAGTGTAAAAAATCAAAGGTGAATAGTTGGCTTGGTGCCGCACCAAGGAGTATGGGTGCCGCACCATGCAAGTTACTGTTGCCTCTCTCAGTTGCCGAAATGTACAAGACTTAAGGCTCATGGTACAACTCACCAAAGCAGGCTGAAGAAATTCGAGAAATTCCGGACGAGTCCTGCTCTCTCACTATAAATAGAAGCCTCGGCCTCCTCATTTCAGTGCTCATTCTCCGCGATTAAAAATCGCAACGAAGCTCTGCTCCTTCGTTCTGTCGATACTATTAGTACGAGAGGTGCGAGATAGGTGAGTGGAAGCCCCTAAAATCTCCAAACCCCGTCCAAACTCCGCCAAAATAAAAACCCATAGGTTATAAGTGATCCCTAGCCTAGTTGTTAGGTATCCACCTCACTTCCCCGGCCCAAAAATCTCAAAGTAAGCCGTTACTCTGCCCGAGTAATGAGCTGAAAAATCAAAAAAACTAAGCCGTGGTTCCGCCCAACCAAAAAGGCCAAAACCTACCCAAATAAGTTGTCACTCTGCCCGAGTTGACAAGCCAAAAACCTCAGAAATAAGCAGTCACTCTGCCCAAATCAAAACAACAACCACACAACAAACAACAAAAAAAGACTCTCTATCCCTGAAGGACAGAGCGAGCACACCGCCGCTCTAAAAGGTAAAACCTTTAAGGGCGTTATTTATTGTATTTATTTACTTTTTGGTCTTTTATTTATTTTTAAAGTTGTTATTTAAATCCGGCACAATGTAGCCAATATAAGCCGTTGTGCTGCCCGGATTAGAATAGGAAATATTATGTAAAAGAGCCGTTATAATGGCCAAATATTCTTAAATATGTCTGTAATTATTGTAAGGAAATGGCTGCGAGTCCGTAAATAATGTAGCCATGGATGTATTTGTTTTAATTTCCTGTCTTTTAATGCTTTATTTATTTGCTAAATAAATATAACAATAAGCATACTTCAGCCAAAAACCATTTTTGAGACCGAAAGGGCGAGTTGGGTGCCTAGCACCTTCCCAACTCGTAACTTAGCCTCCGAACCCGCTTTTTCTCTCGGTTTATTTTTCTTTTCTTTGGTTTTGCTTTATTTGCCTTAAAATAAAGATGACGACTCTAAAACTTTCAGATTCAAGTGGGGCCTCGCAACACTTTCTTTGCACTTTCCCGCTCTCCCTAAAAAGGGAGAAATGGGAATGGAAGGGTGATGTATTCCCATATCCTGGTATCCCCTAAACAAGGGATAACTTGATGCGGGAAACCCAAAGCTCCCATAGTAATCTGAATGGGCCATAAGGCTATTTTTAATAAAATCCATAGTGGGGGCGTCGCAATATCCTTTTTTGCACTTTTCCGTTTTCCCCTAAAAAAGGGAAAATGGGAATGAAAGGGTAATGCATTCCCATATCCTGGTATCCCCTAAAAAAGAGATAACTTGATGCGGGAAACCATAAGTTCCCATATTGGATACAAAATCCACTCAAAGCAACCGAGACACATTCCAACGTGCTAACATAGACAAAGACTCCTCTCGCACTTTTGATTTCGTCTTCCCCTAAACAAGGGAGGGTGGAACGAGAGCAGTGGTGTCCCGCATCCGCACGTACGCGCACCCCTATCCAAGGGCTGCGGGCGCGAGCACACCCCTGAACCTCACAAGGGCGACTGGCTGGGAGTTGTTTTATTTTAAATAAAATGGAGGGCTAGACTCGTAAAATAAAAACTTTTTGTTTTTATTTGTTTCGCATGATGCTTGTTATATTAATTTACGCATTTGAATATAGTGTTCCTATACATCCGTGTCTATATTTGTGGATATGATCCTCCATCTTGCGCAGCTGCTCCGATAATGTTACATGTGTGTTTAAGAATTCAAAAAAATTCAAAAAAATATATCAAAAAAAATTAAAAATCAAAAAAATAAAATAAAAAAAATATATATATATATATATATATATATATATATATATATATATATATATATATATATGTTACAATAAATTCTGGCAAAGACAACAAAAGTGCCGGGCTTTATTTTACTTCCGGCTCTATATTATTATTTCTTTCAGCTTTATTTTCTTTTTTCATTTTATTCTCGACATTTATACATATCTGCATTCATTCTGTCATTTTATTTTGGGGGCATATGACCAAAATTTGTAATTAATAGGGATAGATAGTTTCCCCACTTTTCTTTCTATTTCTTAAAATGGTGTGCTTGCTTGCGCTCAAAAATAAAAAGCCGAGAAAGTCCACACATAACAGCAAGACAGGCCAGATCTGCTTTCTTTTTCTGTTCATATATTTGTAAATAAATAAAAACTTTACTGCTTTCTAGATACCGCACACACGTGCACGCATATAGATATATTCCGAACTGTTACCCTACACCATGGCCAGCCTACCCTCTGCATAAGCCAACGTTAGAATGCATATAGTTTCTCAGACACTTCATGATCCGACCGGTTTTTGCATCTTTGAATTATGGTCACTGTCAAAAAAATATATATATATATACATATGTCAAAAAAATTATTATAAAAAAAATATCTATATAAAAAAAATGCGCAAGTTCAAAAAAATAATAAGTGCGCACAAAAAAAATATAGAATATAAATATAAATAATAAACAGGGGCTGATTTATAATTCTCAGATGCTCGACCTAGACCATTTCGGATGGTGGATCCTGGAAAGAGTATAGGCCCTTCGCCTGGGACCACCCACCTGGGAGTCGAAAGGCGTGTGGAATACGTTGGTCCTATACTCTGGAGAAAGAATCCACTGTTCCAGGAAAAGTCCTGAGACTGTCAAAATAAAGTGGGTGCTTATCCGGTCAATTGTAGGGAACAAATAAATAATAATAATAATAATAATAAAATACTAATAAGAAGGCACGCTGCTCTAAGCCTGACATACCTCCAAATTCTCGATACCTCCAAAACCCCATTTTCCTCGAAACCCGGCCCGAATTTGGAAAGGCGTAGATAATACCGCCTGGTTGATACAGAAAGTAGTGCGTAAATCGATCGAGGGTATCGCTCAGACAGGGCATAATCGCCAGAGGGCACGATCCGAGCGTATGGCGTTAGAAAGTGAACAAATTATGGGTACGATTCGTGGGCTCCAGATATGTTCCTCCTCCGAAAATGCAGGAATGGTTTGACCAAAGGTTGGGTGCAGCGATGAGTCAAATGGCTAGTCTGATACAAAGTCTAAAATCCAGTGGTGAGGTGAACTCTTCCCCTACTATTCCCCAAGATGCATCCACATCTCAGGTGCCTCCAAACCCAACTCCTCAGCCAAACACTAACCCACCAAATACTACCACTACCCCAAATCCCAATCCTCCACCAAGTCCCTATTATCCAAATATATATCCTTACCCGTCCTATCCACCATATCCTCCCCCAAATACCCATAATCCAAATGACACCCCTTTTCCTATGATTAACCCACTCTTAAATAGCCCACACATGGACCCAAAAAGCTTTAATCCACCAGGCCAAGTTACCACATACTTACCTCCTAATGATCCTGGTCGCCCGGCTGAAACTAACCAAAACCCACCAACCCAGAATCCATATACTACCCAAAACCAACCAAGCCAAAATCCTTATACTGTCCAAAATCCGCCAACCCAAGACCTTTATCCAACCCAATACCCATATCCAACCCAGAATCCTTATAATGCCCAAATACCATCAACCCAGAATCCATATACTGTCCAAAACCCACCAAGCTCAAAATCCCTACCAAAACCTTCAACCAGGAAATAACCCAGCCTTCCTAAATCCAGCCAGTATATACCAAAAGCCAACTCCCCCAGCCACCAAAATGGAGGCCGACATGGAAAATATGAAGGCCATGATGCTTAAACTTCTCAATAAAGGGGAATTTTCTACTCGGGCCCTAACATTGCAACCATCAGCAATACTTCCCTCAAAGTTCAAAATGCCCGATATAGAAAAGTTTGACGGGACTGGATGCCCTATATCCCATTTGAAGTCTTATTCCACCGATGCGCCAAGGGGAGCTAGCTTTGAGGCTATAGCTTCCAATTTTCACCTCACTCGATAGAGCCGCCAAACAATGGTTAATGTTGTCCGACAATAGCACTCATGAATACCGGGACCGATAGCCGAAGCGCCTTGAAAGATACAAAGATAATACCACCCCTAAAATAGAGGGACCTTGAATCGTGCACCCAACGGAAAAGGAAACCCGCGCCGAAGTTTGCAATGTGGAAGAGAAAGCTAGCACGCACTGACAGCACCGATCCGCCGATGTCATGCCGAATGTTCATCAAAAACCTCCCCCATTTACTTGAACACATGCGTACCTCCCCTATACCAATTTCAAAGAAATAGTGGAGATAGGAGCCCGTATTGATGATGATATACTGACCGGCCAACTAAAAACCAATATGTCTCCTAGTTCTTCCGTACTCCAAAGGAAAGACAACCGCACTCAAAGACCACCGCCAACATGGTAGGAATGCCTCAACCCCATTTTCTACCCAAAATTATAGCTCTGCTCCATGGTATTATGGGTCTGACAGTCCGTCAATACAAGTTGGGAGCAAATAATGGCCCGGCCAAACTTTAGAAATCGAATGGTAAGTTTCAAGATTATGATGAACCGCAAGCTCCCCCTGTGATATCAGCAGGGCTAATGGCACAAGGAGTGAAGCCGCTGAAAATTATAAGCCACTCCGACCCCCGCCCAGACTTGGAACCATGCCCAAGATCGTGAATATCATCGCCCAAAGGGTCACCTCACCGACAAATGTTACACCCTCAAAAATGCTATCCAGACCTAATAGATGATAAGGTTATTGAAAACCTCCACCTGCACTAAATATAATCAATAACCCTCTACCTCAAATCAATATGAATCGAGGCCGATGAAAACCCTTTGTGCCCAAGTTTGAAATAAATAAACATCCACTTCCATATATCCTCATTCCTATTTCTCCATCCTTATCCATAAAAGAGCCTAGCTGTAATATGCTCTCTTGGGACACCATCCTTGGTAGCCAAAACACCCGTAACATTGAAAAGCCACTGGGTTGGTGGAGATGTTAGCCACCTTACCCGATCCGCCGAGCCTACCACCCAAACCCCGAAAGAGGTGACCACTCGAAAAGATCAAGTAATGTATATCGGGCTAAACGGTGGAAGATTCTTTATTAGCTCGATGAAGAAAACTCAGCCAACATTTCCATCCGGGCTTATCTGTGCTTCTAAGACCCACCGTGATACATCGGCTAAGTCACTAAGCCAGCAATGCTTCTATTGAAACCTCCCCAATGAGTTTAGCTCGATGATCGGGAACATTCATTTCGGGAACGTAATAATGTTTACCGATCTAGACCTCGCCAAGGGAAGGAACTAACCACATTGATGCTCTTCATATCACCGTGGAATTTTGGAGAAACGGGTTCCCCGAAGTTTTGATAGATAATGGGTCTTCACCGAATGTATGTCCCGCCAAAGACATTAGCCAAGCCTGGGATAAAGATATCGAACTCACTCCTTCCTCGCATGCTTAAGGCATACGACAACACCACGATGTGTCTTGGGTGGTCACTTTAATGTTAACTGTGGGCCCTTAAACATGCCGCTGAGTTCCAAGTCCCGATATACCACCACCTTAGCCTGTTGTTGGGACGCCTCGATTCATGGGGTAAAGGGGTAGCCTCTTCATTACACCACAGTCAAATTCATCCACGATGACCACATAGTAATTATTCGCCGATAAGATCGTGGAGAATAAGGAAAGCGAGGATATCCCAATCTCGAGATAGAACATGAGGACACCGGTATTTTTCTCGCTGGCTTTGAGGTTATCCCCAAGCCGTGTCAACGCCATCAATATGGCCGAGAAACCGACATCATTGGAAAGAAAGTCACTTCCCTAGGAAACATGGTCCCTTTAAACATGTTTCAAAAATGAATTATATGCCCGGTCTAGGTCTCTAGAAATCAAAAGGACTAGTTAATTTAGTCCAAGATGAACTTAAGGAATGTATCCCTCCTTTCGCCTAGATACACGCCTACTCCAAATTTAAGTAGCCGCAATATGAAACGTAAACGTGAGAAAAGAAAGGCGTAAAGAGAAAAGCGCCCTTATGAATATCCCCCTCTCCAACCCTATAGAAAACCTTAAATGGTTACTTTGTACGTAGGGGGAAACCAAGCCTATCTCATGTTTCCCGAACCCCTCGATAGACCAAAATGGGAAAAGGTGCCCTCGGGAAGTCTTTGATGATGTCAAGATTCTCTCGATGATATGGAACAAAGTTACCCCTCGAGCCCCGTAGCACCGCTTATAAGATCAAGCTACCATTGAAAATACTTGGTCTATAGACCAAGATGATTATGCTTTTGCTCCTCGCTAGATGATGACTCGCCTAGGAGACGCCTTTTCTGGGTATGATAGACAGAGGCACCGATTATGAAAAGCTCCCCGGCCGAAGTTCGAGTCTATTTCTAATAAGCCTCTGCACTGGTACACCACGACCGGTCCGCCTCCCGACACCCGCAGACTTGGTAGACCGCCGGATATACTATCCCCGATCCTTTCTAGCTTTTTTACGGATTGGTCATCTACCAATCCGCTACCTATAGTTGAGGATCTCAAACCCCGTGTCCTCAACAATGTAATAACCCCTCGCAGATAATGTGCTTTTAATAATAATATAAATGTCTTTGCTTATTCCTTAGTTGCACCTACTTTAAAAGACGATTAAATAATAATAATTATGATAATGAGTCATTTAATAAAATGGACCCAAAAGATAAAAATTATCTCGCTGAGCTTGCAAAGTCGGGCTGAGTACTGTGAATAGAGCCATTCATCGCCATCCGAAGACTGTCCACTATCAACTCGGGCCGGACAATGAAGTCAAAGAAATCGACCGCCTACCTCCAAGGTCCGTAAAGAAAGGCACTCATCGATCTCCTCAAAGAGTTCGTAGACATCTTTGCCCGGTCCTACGAAGATATGCCCTGCCTAGACCCAGCATATAGTCGAGCACCGATTCCCACATACCCGGATGCTCGCCTGGCCAAACAAAAGCTCCGCCGCATCGCCGAATGGTCACTACAAGTCAAAGAAGAAATCATGAAACAAATGCATGTCAACTTCATTCGAGTAGTTGAATACCCGACTGGCCGTCCAATATAGTGACCGCTCCTAAGCCCAACGGAAAGTCGAATCTGTAGACTTCCGCGACCTCAACAAAGCCGCCCAAAGATGACTTCCCCGCCCAACATTGATATTGTGTAGATGCCGTCAGCTCACAAAGTCCGATCCTTCGCCGACTTAATGCATGCCGGGCTACAACCAAATCAAAATGGCGCAGAAGACCAGAGAAGACCTCATTCACTACCTGGGGACTTATTGTTACATCGCCATGCCATTCGGATTAAAGAATGCCTGAGCCACTTACCGTAGGTCGCCACCACCCCTCTTCCACCTACATGATCCATAAAGAGATGGAGGTCTATGTTGATGATATGATCGCATTCCAATGACGCCAACTGGGTGCTCACATTAAAGATCTTCTGAAGTTCTTTCGAAAGACTCGAAGCACCGATGAAGCTTAACCCCACCAAATGCACATTCGGGTTACCAGAGGCAAAGTCCTCGATTCTTAGTAATCGAGCAAGGCATCGAGATCGAGCCAAGAAAGATCAAAGCCATCCTAGAAATGCCACAACCAAAAAACTCCCAAGTCAAAGGCTTCCTAGGCCGGCCATAGTAAAGATATCATCACCAAGCTCTTCATCGCATACCGACCACCACCACACCGCGAGCCCTCTTTAAACTCCTAAAAAGAATACCGACCAAGTCTCGGGACGCAAAGTGCCGCCTAGCCTTCGAGAAAATAAAAAGCCTACCTTACCAATCCCCTCGTGCTAGCTCCACCCCATACACATAAACCTCTCCTCATATACTTAACCGTCACTGCATACACATCAAGAGGGGCTATGCTCTCGCCAAGAGTTAAGATTCCTACATTGAAAATGCCATATATTTCATAAGTAGGAAGCTACAAGGAAGCGAGCTAAATTATTCATCGGAAAAGTCGCACCCGCCTAGTTCGGGCCAACTGAGGCTCAAAACCTATTTTCCTTCCAATGGTCCATCAAGCTCATATCCGTGATGGACCCTATCAAATACATCTTCAAGAAGCCATCAATGCCCAA
>JABEVN020002960.1:0-19808 GCA_013146195.2 Codonopsis lanceolata
CCGGTGACAAGATTTTTGAGCTTTATGATCAAAAAGTTGGTGGCGAGACCGATATGGTGGTTTGGAAGGGTCGAAGGACAACAAATTCTCGGTGAAAGGATATTATGTCAAACTGTTAGATAGAGAAGGGTTCTTTTTCCTTGGAAGTCGGTGTGGAAGACGGTAGCTCCAAGTCGCGTAGCCTTTTTTGCTTGGGAAGTGGCGAGCGAGGCTATTCTAACCGGGATAACTTGAGGAAAAGAGGGATGGCATATGTTAACAGATGCTTCTTATGCAAGGAGAGCAAGGAGAGTGTAAATCATTTGGTTTTGCACTGCCCTGGTCAAGGCGAATTAGAACCTTTGTTCGCCTGCTCAAAGGAGTGGGTGCTCCCAAGGCCTCCAAAGATTTGTCAGGAGCCGGAGGTATTTTTGGCAAAGGAAGGAAAGAAATATTTTGAGGGAAGTTGTCCGTTGAGGGTGTGTGGACAACGGAAGGAAAGAAACCGAAGAGCTTTTGATAATAAGGAAGGATCTATTTCAAATATGAAGAGTGTTCTCGCTTCATATCCTGTTTTGTGTGGTGGGGCCGGGCATTCACATACCCCATGTCTTCCTTCCTTTGTAGATTTTGTGCGTAACTTTCCTTTACGTTAGTTAGTCTTTTGACTTTTTATTCTTCTATGTAAATAAGACACGCCACCAAGTTTTGACGCTTCGATATATATATTCATTTACCTCTATCAAAAAATATATATCTGTCTACAATCTTCATAACACTTCAAACTTTACCTTCCACGTTTAATATTAACATATTGATCATGCCCAAGCATTTTTCATAATTATGACCAAATCTAATTCTAGTTATATATCCTTTAATTATAGACTTTTCAAACATAGACTCTTTAGGTGGAACGGAGGGAGTAATTTATAAATTTTGTCTATATGTTTATATGTTTTGCCATACAACATGAAAAATGTCAAAATGCAAAAGCAGAATGACAGCATCATTTCTCACAAGTGCTTATACATAGTTGGGCCAACCTTACCCTAATCATGTCATTTTGGATACTACAGACATCCATGAAACCCCAGTGGGTTCCATAGTACTCTCTCCGTCCCAAAATTATTGTGTTGTTGACCATGCACAATGCAAGAAAAAATAATTAACTTGATTATTAATATCTGGGTACGTGTAGTTTCTCTTAAAATTCATGTGTGTGCGGCCCTTAATTAAAGTGGGTTAAAAAAGTAAGGATAAATTGGTAAAATTGTTGTTCTAAAAAGAAAAGTTACAAATAAGAAAAAAATTTGGAACTGATGAAAAGGGAAAAGAAGACAATAATTTTGAGACGGAGAGATTAATACTTTATGCATGAGACATAAATATGTAATGATTTGTTTCCTAATTAAAACTCATTACAAAGAAGATAATTAAGTAATAATAGTCCTAATATATCAGAGCTAATTGGAAGATATTCAATTCTATTTGTTAGCTAATTATATAAATAGTTAGGTCCGGTTACTAACAACTTCAACATTTTAGTGAGAAGATAACTCAACGTGGTAGTGGAGGTTTGGATCAATCCATAAAGCTCTCCCTCCGTTCTAGGCAAAGAGTCCACTGTACTATTTTGGGATGTTTCACTTTCACATTAAAAGTCGGCTTTCAAAAAATTATGTTTATCATCTTCATAACATTTCAATTTTACCCTCCACAATTTATATTAACATATTGATTATGCTTAAACATTTTTGTAATTAAGGCCTTAATGCTAGTTATATATCCCTTCTTTTGGTGGAAACTGAGGAGTACTTCATTCCATCTCCCTCTATGTGCATAATACAGTATGAACTATGTAGTATGATGTACACAGTTGGCCTTCTTTCTAACAACTTAAGTTTTTAAAGCACATGCTAATTTAGGATTTAGCATGTAAAGCTCACTTTTCACAGCCCTTCCCCCTATCAAATAGCAAGTGGACTAGTTTATTTTTATTTTTTTTTCATAAAAATAGCAAGTGGACTAGATATGCATTATTATTTCCTAATCCTTGATGATTCTAAATCATCGGGTTTCCACCCTGAAAAAAATTGTAAGGAAATACTACAAACTCTATGACAACATTGATACTCCTTCCATTCCACTCAAATGATACGCATTTGATTTTGGGTGATGTGCACTCCGAATATCATCTTGTTGCACCTTCAATGTGAGAGAAAGATAAGGTCCAACATGTGCAAATATCACCACAATTTTATTTTATTTTATTTTACTTTTCTTTTTATGAAAAATTGAACATTTATTGGTTAGATTTCAAATACCTTTAGTCTTAGAAATAAAACTATAAACATAGCAAACTATGTCAAAGAATATGCTATAACAGCCACAAAATCTTTAATTTTAAAAACTGGAGGATATCTACTTCAAGTACTTATTACCTAGTATGTTCAATATGACCAAAGTAACCAAACAAGTCAAAATGGTTCCTAATTTGAGCGGAAACAAATGGATTAATAACTTTTAGCTGAAACAATAAAGTTCATATTGGATCAATTCGAAATATGAACGCTGGTTCATTAGACCCAAAAAGTCTGGAACCAGAGTGAGTGATAACTTCAAACACACCTCTCCGGCTGCAATAAACTTCCCATCCTGAGAAACAGCTACGCAGCACAAAGGCTTCGGTGATCTATTAGACACCATAAGGTGTGATTGAGTCCCTGAATCAACATTATAGACCACCACAACACACCCAGCCATATAAATACATATCGAATTCGAAATGCTCGAAGCCAATCCATTTGCATTCTTTACCGTCAATCCAATGGTCTCTTCCAATATCAGCTGCCAATTCAAAACAACAAACAAAAAAGATAACAACATCACTCTCCAATTAGCGATTGTTAGGGCTTTGATTTGGAGATAGAGTTTGAAGCTTAAAGAATGTACCTTTGAACAAGTGTCTGGCTTCTTCAGCTTCCGATTCGGTTTCATCTTTGATTCAAAACCCTAAGCATTAGACTCTTCTGTGTGTTTGTGTGTGTGTGTGTGAGTGATGCGTTTGTTAGTGTGTGAGTACGTGTGTTGTGTGTGTGGGGGTGGGGGTGGGGGGTGGGGCGGGAAATCAGTTTAATTGAATGATTTGTTGTACGTTATGTTTGTGATATTTTGAGTTGAGATACTGTTATTGAGTGGGCCCAAATGCCGGTTTTTTACAGTACGTGGGCCTACATATCACGGGCTTAGTTGAAAAATTGCTAGAAAAATTACGGGGGAATTTCAAGTAGGTACAATTTTGAAAACATGTTTTTATCTAGGACCATTAATTTTTTACATATTTCATAAAACTACAAATTGTTTACCAAATGACAAAAATGTCATTAATAAAAACTCTGATGTCAAGCCTTGACATCGTGATATTAATTTCGCATCGGACTCGATGCCAAAAATATTGCCGATAAATCTTGGCATCGTGAAATGCCGATGCCTACAATTGTCGGGCCGATGTCAAAATATCGCTGATGCCAAAATGCGATGTAAATCTTGGCATCGTGAAATGCCGACGCCTACAATTGTTGCTGATGAATCTTGGCATCGAGTGAAATGTCGACGCCTTTTGGCTTGTCAACATAATTTTGGCATCGTGAAATGCCGCTTACAAGATCAAACTCTCAAAAACAAACAAAACCGCAAGCCTACGAAGATATCACTTCCACTCGCCCTGCCCTATCGCCGCCGACCAGCCGATCGTGGAGTTCGCATTCGATCCCTCGGGTTGCAGATCCGAGGATGGAAGAGAGAAAGTGTGAATCTAATATTCAAGTCCCCCAAACCGCTCGCACCGCTCCGCAAATAATGAATTATCTAATTGGGTGCGGAAATCGCTAAGGCTATGCAGAGAGGAGAATAAATGAGAGAAAGACTTTGGAGCGGAGTTGCGCAGAGATTGGAGAAATCGAAAGTGGCCGACGCTCTAAGGTTTCGGGAACTACCGGGTTGTGATTGGTGTTATTGCCGGTTTCAAGTTGTTTTGTTCATCGTCAATGCCGTTTTGACTGAGCTTTCTAACAAGGTGTTCGTCGGACGTGGGGTTCAGGATTTCTTCAGCTGATTTCATTGGTGAAAAGAAGAGGATAAGGAAGACATATTTGGCCTTGAGAGCTTTAATCGTATGCAACAAGTTGTAGACATTTGTCGGCACTCTTGTTTAGCCACATGATATTTCCTAGACTAAAACAACCAGTCAACTCCGTTCTCCGTCGTGCACTGAAGGTTCTTTCCACTGAATTGAATGAAAGAAAATGACGACGATCGTACACAAAGGGTAGACAAGTACTTTTGCCCAAAAATTGTACCTAAAAGAAATGTGCAAAAAATAAGTGGATTCATTTGAAAACGTGTTTTTAAAAATGTACCGGCTTGTAATTTTTTTCAAAAATAACGGGTAGGTTCACTTTTTAATGTTTCTAATCGCTAAAGTATATATTTTTTAATCGGAAAAAGTCAATTTTTGAGGTAAAATGACTACAATACCTTTAATGAACCAAAAGCGCGCTACGGATATTAAATTTTGCACCGCGATACATTAATTTTATTGCATCATTTTTTTGCACTGCGATGAAACAATTTTTGAATCACGATAAACAAAATGTTATTTAATCTATTTGTACACCGCGATACAAAATGATAATGAATCAGAACACGTCCTCCACATTCTTCTTCCATCTCCTCCGTCGTAAGTAGAGATGTTAATATGGTCGAAAACCACAGGTTCAAACCGAAACCGTTAAATTTTTTACCGGCTAGAAATCATTAGGGTTGAAATTCTAGATGGACCGTTTAAGCCGGATCGTTTAGGGACCGAAACCGTTAGGGCTAGACCAAAAGTCGTTAGGGTTTAACCGAAAGCCGACTTTCATACGGTTTAGTATAGTTAGTAATATACGTGAAAGGTATAATCCTGAAAACCATTAGGGTTGGACCGATTAACAACTTTAATATAATTAGTATAATATACGAGACATGTATAATACGCAAAAAAAACATACAAGCCTCGTAATTAGGAAAAACATATAAGTTTAATCATTGGCTGGAAACCGCATATTTGAACCGAAACTGACAGGGACAGACCGAAATCGCTAGGTTTTTTACGGGGTAATAGTGCTAACCGACAAAACCGAATCTATATTAGACCGGTACCGTTAGGGTTTGATCAAAACCGTTAGGGTTGACCGATTAACATCTCTAGTCGTAAGTCTTCTTATTCTTCTGCCTTCTCCGCCTTCGTCTCAACTGAAAAATCATACAACCCAGCATAGATCTATTACAGTTTCGTATTTCATGAATCAAAAAAAATTGTTTACCTTTCGGGGCGTTACCCCCAAACCACCACGAAAGGGCGCTGCCCCCTCGACACCCAAGCAATCCTCGTTTCGTTGCGCAACAATGGTGATTTTCGAATCCAATACGTTTGTTGGAGCTATTAAAGGAGACGATGGTATTTTCGGAACAATATTTCAAAAAATGGTCTTTTGCGGTTGATTTTTTTTTTTTTTTTTTAAAGAGGACCAGCCAGAATTTTACCAAAAATTGTTGGCCATTAATTTTTCCCACAAAAATTATGGTAAAATTCGACCGGTCCACTTTTAAAAATTTTCAACCGTTAAAGTACTCGGCCTTTTTTTCAATAGGAAAAAGTCACTTACGGGGGAGAAAAACTATGATACCCTAAATGAACCTAAAGGGGCTCAAGTTTACTTAATCAGTATGCATCGCAATGCATCAGTTTAAGTTACTTAATTTAAGCTTTGCATTGCGATGCAACAAGTCAAGCACCAATTGGTGCATCGCGCTGCAAATTATAATGAACAATCAACAAATGATTTTAAATCGATACATCTTTTTTGCATCTCAAATCCATTATTTCCGAAACACAATAAAAAAATGATTTTAAATTGATGCATCTTTCTTGCATATGAAATCCAAATTGATGCATCGCGATTGACAAATGATGAAACGTCATTCAAAATTGATGCATCCAAATTACAGAAAAATGTCCAACAACGAACCAAGGATAAATTGGACCGGCTTGAAAAAAAAAAAACTGGATACTTAAGTAAATAAAAAGATGGGAAATGGGACCGACTTGTAATTTCTTGATGTGCACAAAAACGCATCTCGGGCAAGATTACCCGGCCGTATCAAGTAAGAAAGTTCGTAAGTACGAGTCGATCACACGAGGAATGCGCGTAATTCTCACTCCAACTAAGTACCGAAATTATGCTAACTAATTATATTTGAACGAAAATAAAATTGAATTAAAATCTAAAAAAAAAACTAGAAAGCAATTAAATCTAAACTAAAGCGGAGGTGGTTTGGCAACAACAAATCAAGATAAAAAATATAGGAACACATTATTTCTAGTCTAGCTGGTGTTTAATTTAATCCTCTTTTTGCTTTTCTTTAACTCAAGTCTTGGTAGTCGGACGCGCTATTTTATTCGCTACGGGCTTTCGCTACGTATAGCAAATTTAGCTATCTCTCAACCTTGCTACGAGCTCATATCATTGCAACACATAACATATGGGAGAAAATAATTGCATGTGTAAACAAGCATCCAAAGACTATCTACGCACGATCTCCTTTCGGTCTCACGTCACGCAAACTACTATTGTGATTTTCGGAATAACAGGAAGGACTTTCGCTTCGTATCCTATCATTCTAGTGATCATCTAATGGTTCGCTACGCCATTAAAAGCATGAAAAACACACAATAATAACCAAGCGCATGGGTAATAATTCGCAAAAAGAAACTCTCTATATTTTTCTACAATTCATGTTGGTAGCCGAGACAGCTAAAATCGGTTAACTACGGGCTCTCGTATCTTATAGTCAACCCTAAGCTCCCCGACCTCGCGAATGGCTAAGGTGGTTCAATCGCGTGTCAAATCTAGTCTCATTTTGGCTATCAGTGTGTGTCACAAAACACCAACTATTAAATTGATTGGTCTGAAATATAAAGGTAGCTCTCGCGGATCCTAAATATTTATAAAATCATTTAATTATTGGCCAGATAATTAAAAGCATTAATTTCACAAAATAATAACCAACATAATTGTGTATTAAATAAAGAGATAAATTAAATTAAAACACTACATTTAACATAGAAAATAATTGCATTTCCATAAATAATTGAAATACAAATCAATTCAACAATTACAAAATAAATAAACCCTATAAAATACAACAAATATCATAAAATATGAGTTGAAAGAATTAAATTGAATGTTGCTCAAATCCAGGGTTGAAATCTTTTGCAAATGCGTCCTTGACTCTTGAAATGATGTTCTAAACCTTCAAGTTGATCAAACTTCAAGGAATTGGAAGAGATTTTTTTTGTAAAAAGGGGCTGGTGCCCCCATTTAGGGCTAATGCCCGAAATGGGGGCTTGTTAATTGCAAAATGAAGCTTCTTGGGATTTTTAAGGAGAAGGCAGCAACAGCACTAAACTACCAGGGGTAATTCTGGAAGAACAGGAAGGAATGGGGGCAGTTTTGGGAAGAAAAGAGAGGCTGGGCACGGCTGATCATGGGCTGAACCATGAAGAGAATTCGCGAGTTGCCCAGATGAAATGGGTGAGAAGGTGTAAGGAAAAGAGGGTTGGAACGCGGGTGAATGGGCTGGAACTGGTCCGGGTTGGACTTGATCCACCAAGGGAACCGCGGGTCTTCATTAGTGGGCAAGAGGCGGCAGATTTCGCCACGTGTCTCCAGCGGGAAGGCGATAACACACATGGGCTCTTTCTGAATTTCACTGGCCTCCCCTGCTACTTCTAATTATTACTCTGGTGCCCCTGAAGGTTCAGCACTTAGCGCCGCCGGCCAGCCTCCTTCCAGGTTTGCAAATTCATCATCCGTTAGCCTCTGTTAGCTTAGATTTGCCTTGGAAATCTTGACGGACTTAACGGACGTTGTCCAAACAATTTATAATTTAACTTTTAAGCCCGGAATTATCTCGAAATTCATGCTAAACACAGTATAAAATTTAATTATGTATGGAAACCTACATTAAGTTCAAAAACACAAATAATAATATTTTCAAAGCATAATTAACTCAAAAATAGCACAAAATAAAAGAAAATTCCCGAAAAAATTTATGGAAATCTTGTGCTCATCATTTCTCAAAAAAAAAAAAAGGAGATATTGCTGGCCAATACTTTTTCCCTAACATTTTTTCACTACAATATGTTCCTTCTTCAACCGCTAAAGTCAATTTTTCGAAATATTGTTCCTAAAATTACCAGATCGTCTTCTTCCACATCTCTGCCCAACACTTTGGAGTTCGAAAATTAAGATTATTGCGCAACGAAACAGAGATCGATCTGAATGATCAAGTCGCAAGGGTCGAGGAGGCAGCGCCCATTCGTGGGGGTTCGAGGGGAATGCCCCGAAAGGTAAACCACTTTTCCTATGCATTAAATATGAAATTGTTATCGACCTATGTTAAAGGATTTTTCAGTAATTAAGGTCGAATGCGGAGGAGGAGTAAGAGGAAAAACAAGGCGGGAGACATGAAGGTATGGTTCATTATGATTTTGCAGTACGATGCATCAATTTTATGCATCGCGATGCAAAATTGGATTTGGTAATTAAAATTGATGCATCGCGGTGTAAAAATTGATGCAACGCGATACAATCATTGGATTAATTAAATTAATGTATCGCGACACAAAAATTGATGCAATTTAAACTGATGCATTGCGGTGCAAAAATTGATGCAATTTAAATTAAGAGTATCGTAGTCTTTTTGCCACAAAAAATATACTGTAACAATTCAAAGTTAACAAAGTGGACCAACCCCAAATTTACCACTACATTTTTTTGGGTGAATTCGAGTCGGCCCATTTCTCATAATTTTCAATCGCTAAAGTATATTGTCTTTTTTTAACTAGAAAAGGTACTTTTTGGTGAAAAAACTACTATAGCCTTAATGAACCAAAGACGCGTAACAAATCATTTACTAAATGTGCATTGCGCTGCATCAATTTAAATTACCTAATCTAATGTATGCACCGTGATGCATCAATTTAAATTAAGGGTGACAATTTAAGGCACAAGACGATTTACCGAAACGAACATGACACGACATTATAGGGTTTGGGCTCGGGATCGGGTCGTTATAGGGCCAACACGATAAAAAATTGGTTGTTATTGAGCTGGCTTGATAAGCGCGGTAAGACACGATAACTAAAATATATATATTTGTAAAATATTTTTTTTAAATTACTAGGGGTTGTTCACTTCTTTCGAACTATTTTCATTATTATTTCATAGTTTTATCGTTTAAACATTGATGACTTTTAAAATAATTGACTATTTATATTGATAAATTTTCAAAATATGTATTAAAAATCAAAATTACATATTTTATAATGTTTATTAGGCTTAACGTGCTTAACGGGTCTGACTAAATAAATCGTACTTTTTTGCTTATCATGCCTACCGTGTCGTGTCGTGTTCAGGTTTTAATATTAAGGACGATAAGCTTATCGTGTCGTGTTTGCGCTTATCGTGTCGTGCTGTAATCATGCCAGCCCAATAACGGTCCAGCACGATCGATTTGTCACCCATAATTTTAATTATATAATTCATTTTATGCATCGCGCTGCACCAAGTCAAGCACCCAAAGCCCCACAAATGAGTGCCGCTCCTCGACCCCCGCTACCTGACTAGGCAAGTCGATCCTTGTTTCATTACGTAACGGTTGTGATTTTCAAACTCCAAAATATTAGTTGGAGCTGTGGAAGAAGATGATATGTGCAATTTAGGAACAATATTTCGAAAATAGACTCTAATGGTTGAAAAAAAACGAGGGACTGTAGTGAAAAAATATTTGGAAAAAAAGTACGGGCTATCAATTTTTATTTATTTATTTTTTAACATGTCCCAAGACCCAGTCTCTTAGCCCATCCCCTTCATTTTCCAGCCTTTCTATAGCGCATGCCTCCTTTTTCTTTCTTGGGATAAATTTGGGTCGATCCATTTTGAAAAGTTTCCAATCGCTACAATAGCTTTTTTTTTAACTGAAAACGTCATTATCTGAGGTAAAAAGACTACGATGCCCTTAATTAGTTTGAGAGGTGCTACAGATCACTTAATCATCTTGATTCGTGCATTAATTTTAATTATCAAATCTAATTTCGCATTGCGTTGCATCAATTTAAATAACCAAACCCAATTAGTACATTGTGATGCAACAATTCAAGCCCCCAATTGAGCATCACGCTGAAATATTGATGCATCGCGCTACAAATCATAATGAAGTTAGATCTTCATGTACTTTCTTTCTAGTACACAATCAACAAATGATTCAAAATTAATGCATCTTTCATGCATCCCAAATTTAAATTGATACATTATAATTCACAAATGATGCGTTGTGATTTAAAATTGATGCATTCAAATTTGAAAATGGTGTCCAACACGAACTAAATTATATTTAGGCATTTCATCGAATAGTTTACATGCATAGAAATACAAAACACGTAAGTAAATATGCTTTAAATGGCACACACACAAACATAATGAAGAAGGAGAAGAACAACAACAATAACATGTGATGGGTGAGTAAACTAGTGGGAAGTTAGGGTGATGAAGACATAGTTATGTAGTAACTATCGTTGTTTTCACCACCCAACTCCCCACTATCTTTTGGAAAAATTGTGGGCCGGTCCCCTTTCCAAAGTTTATAACCTCTCCAGTCACATGTTCTTCTTTTCAACCCCTAAAGTCCATTTTTCAAAATATTGTTCATAAAATCACCAAATCATCTTCTTCCACAGCGCCGACCAGTACTTTAGAGTTCGAAAATCACGATTGTTGCGCCCCGAAAGGTAAACGAGTTTTCTGATTCATTAAGTACAAAACTTTAATGGAAATGTGATGGGTTGGAGGATGTTCACAGTAGGGACGAAGGCGAATGTGAGGAATAAGAAGACTTACGACGAAGGGGATGAAGATGAAGACGGGGGACATGGTCTGGTTCATTACGATTTTACATCGTAGTGCAAACATGTCATGCAGCGCGATGCGAAATTAGATGAGGGATTAAATTGATGGATCGCGATGCAAAAATTGATGCAGGGCGGTGTATTTGAGTGAATGATCTGCAGCGCGACTCAGACTCATTAAGGGTATCGTTGTTTTTTTGCCCTCAAAAGTGAATTTTCCTAGTTAAAAAAAACGATGGCCTGTAGCAATTAATTTTTTGAGAAAGGGATCGACCCGAATTTACCCCCTTTCTTACCAACATACTTTTTTACATCTTCGTGCAGACAAACTTTTTTGAATGAAAATGATCTTTATTGGTCAGAAGAAATTTGGACTATAGCGAAAAAATGTTTGAAAAAGGATACCAACCATCAATTTATCTTATTTTTTTAGTAATTGTGGGTCGGTCCTTTTTCTTGAAATTATACCCGTTCCAGTGCCGTATTTTTTTCCCAACGGCATAAGTCCATTTTTGCTATTTTTTCCTAAAATGCCCCTTCACTCCTCCCGTCCTTCTCCTTATTCTCCAAAATTCCATAGCCATTTTCCACAAAGCCAATCCACTGAATGAGAATGAAAACCAATAAAAAAGAATATGACTTACTCGTACACCAGTAGATGTACGAATTTGATACAAAGGGAACTGATTTGGTTGAATTCCTTATTTATCCCCTTATATATGTAATAAACAAAATTCTTCTTCTCGTATGAGTAATTCAGGCAGTCACTGTATTAAGATTATGAAAATGTCCATATAAATACAACCATTAAAACACAAATGAAGAAGACGAAACCTGGGCCTTAGCCTTATGCATAGCAACCCCAGTTTTTTCCTTTTCCCGAGAAGTTAGTTATTGTACCGCGTGCACAAAACTTATTATTTCTTGTTCTACTGTGACGTCTTGATTGTGTCAATTATTTTATCTTGATGTGGATGAAGTACTTGAAGTATATTGTTGGAAAATAAGAATAAGCTAAATATCTGTGTAAAAAGCACCTACAAACACAACACATAGTATTTAGGAACTTACGACGCCCAATTTTCTACATCGTACCTTTTGTGATGCCCAATTTCCTGCATCATACCTTTCTTGGAGTTGCGATGTTTGCCTCGTAGGCTTCAGTGCTTGTGTCGTATGCTTCAATGCTTGCATCGTTGGCTTCAATGCTTGCGTCGTAGGTTCTGATGTTTGCCTTGTAGTCTTCAATGCTTACGTCGTAGGCTCTGATGTTTGCCTCGTAGGCTTTAATGCTTTCGATCGAGAATGAATGTTAGGGTTTTTGTTACTTATTACTTGCTTGAGTTTTGCCTCTATTGATTATGATGACCGTGCGTTCTGATTTGGGATTGGGTATTTCAATTAGGGTTAGTGAGATTTGAGAATTGGGGCCTAAGGATTAATCAGGGTTCGGGTTTTGGGAGGTTGGATCGAGGAGAATAAAGATCAAGATGATAAGTTAGGGGGTGGGAGAGATCAAATAAGTTGCTGATCGTTGATTCGGACGGTGTAGGGTAAGTGGCTTCATGAGGTTGAATATAACCAAAAGTTGTATTAATTCAATATTGTACACAGTAGTCCACAATTTACACAACACCCAAGTAGCATCGAGATTAAAAATTGATTCAAAACTAATTCTTCTCCACTTGACTTGCAGCGGTAACAATAGTCTGTTTAACATCAACTATAAGCTTTTCCACTTGCTCATTAAAAAGATAGCGTTTTTTTTTCAAGACTATATAGCGGCAATCAAGGACGAGTTATATGAAGTGTGGACCTGCATTCTTCACCCTCTTTTGCTCCCACCTTAAAATCATCCCACAATCCACGATCAATCTGAGTGATGAGTATTTTTTCTTGACATCTCATTTGATTCTTTATTGTTCTTAGTCATGGTTTAAGAAGAGAGAGAGAAAGAGAAAGGTGTTAAAATGGAGATGGAAACCAACATTGGTGCTGATGAGTATTTTAGTCTTTTTATGTCTTTTACAAAGGATATTTTAGTTTTTTTTCAATGAATTTTGTTAACGACATCCACTTCATACATCATATTAACACTTGTAAAGTACAATTAGCAAATTATGAAAAAAATTATATATCGAGCTTATCAATCTTCATAAAATAGTAGGGCGACCAAATAGAGAATTAAAAAAAAAAAAAAAAACCATCAATCTACACTTGGCAACCGCTAATTTTACTAACTTGTCCCTCTAAATTTAGTACTAAATTCCTGCAAACTCCCACAGATGGCCTGTTGAAAGAAACGGAGCTGAGGCCAATGAAGGAGATCATCGAAATCATCGAGCATACATGCCGCACGAGGTCTCTCGAACCCATTTTTTCAAGCCTGCGCTCACAATTCTCTCTCCTTTTAACTGCCAAACCGAATAAAGCTGGCTCACACACACACACACCCACACACACACACACACCCACACCCACACGCGCACTCAACGCACACACCCTTCTCTCTCTCTCTCCCTCGCATAGGAACTATCGACAGACTATTTTTCTTGCTATTTCTCTCTCTCCCTTTCTCCATGTACACCCAAACCAAACGACTCCTCCTGACGATCTTCTCGATGCTCCCTCTATCCCTCTCTCCTTAATAATCTCTCTCTCTATCCCTCTCCCTCTTCCAATCACTCCCTTCGATTGCATTCTCAGATCCTCTCGCTCCGGCGATCGGAACTGTCCCTCAGGTCAATTTCATCCTCTTTTTCTCTCTTGGGTCATCTCAGATTCACATTCATTACATTCTAGGTTTAATTTTCATCTTTTTCAGCAGCATACGTCACTCTGTTATAATTTTATTTCCCTTGCGTTTGTTTAATTGTTTTCATAATTTAGCTAAATGATATAATTGTATTCCAATTTTCGTCTGTTCTTGTACTAGCATGCAATGTTATTTTGTAGGATCGGTTTACATTGTTTACTTTCTTACCAAACAAACATCGCATGCATTGTGCTAATATATTTTTCAAAAATAATCTCGAGCTCTAACTATCATTTGCGGCTTAATCTCTTTAAGTTGTGTTTTATGATCTGATTCCTGTCACGATGTTTAATTGAATTCATTATTAGGTCATATTTTATTGTTGTATTACACTTAATTACGGTGCTCTTTTGAACCAACATGTAGTGTTCTTGCTATATAGTGCAGTTGGGTTATATAGTTTAATCTATTACTCTGTAATTTTAAAATTTTTTATTTACAGTCATTTGAATGCAGATTTGATGTTTTTATGGCAATTATTCTATGCATGTTACTTACCCTTCTATTCCCCAAAAAAAGTAGTCTCATTTGACCATATTTTTTTAATTTGTATGTTGGATCTATATACCCTCTATAGTTTGCATCAAAATGACATCTTTTTTGAACATCTGAGAGAAATATTGCTTCCGTTCCTGAAAAAGAGTACATTTTTCCTTTTTAGCATGTTCCAAAAATCTTTTTGGGATGTTTTTTACTATCTTACCCTTGATTTACATCCTACTTTAACTGATCCCCTCTCTCATGGGCATAATTGAAAAGCACAATATCATAATATCTATATTAGAGTTTAAACATTTATTAATATGTGTGCCCAGTCGAATAGGGCTTCTTTTTAAGAATCGATGGAGTATATAGTTAAAATTTGGAAACTAGACTAATTTTTAACCAACATAAGAAAGTAGGACTAAATTTATGAATTCGTAGGCAAGAGGTTTTCACATTAACGTTCACAAGAAATATGTTCTTGTATCTCAAATACTCAGGCTAGTACTTGTATACAAGTGTTTTCACATTGACATTCAAGTTGTTTGAATAATTTTTGCCTAGATGTGATATTCATTTAGTATTTGATAGAATCAGCTAGTTAAGGCAATAAAGTAGATGAAATTTGGTTCGAGTAGAAGCAAACAAACTAGAATTTATTGATGTATTACATAGGGGAGCCTATCCAATGAGCTTTATATTTTGCTACTAACAGTGGCTTGTTTATTTATGTTTGGTGGATTAGGGTGAGGATTTGAAGTAAGTTACCTGTGGAGAATGGCTTTGATGTCACATTCTCTTGTTGCCTTCCTGGAAATTTCTCTTCTAGAACTTCAGCTTGGACCTTCTCAAAGGCTGGGCGATAATGTTAGTGGTGTACCATTGAAAGCCCTGGGCAGAGGGCGGCTGGGCACGAGGAGGAGGGATTTCAGTATCTTTGCAAAGATAAAAAAAGGGAAGAAGCTCGATCATCCCTGGCCTGAGAATCCTGATCCGAATGTGCAGGGTGGAGTCCTTACTCATCTCTCCCATTTCAAGCCTTTAAAAGAAAAGCCAAAGCCAGTTATTTTGGAATTTGAGAAACCACTTATCCAACTAAACAAGAAAATTATAGATGTAAATTCTCTTAAACTGAGCTAATATTTAGTTAATTGCGAGCTTGTGAAAATTGCTTCAATAATTGTAGTTTTTGTTGAATTCAGGTAAAAAAATGGCAAATGAAACTGGTCTGGACTTCAGTGATCAAATTATGGCTTTAGAGACGAAATATCAAAAGGTTTGGCTACTTACCTAACTATTTTGGATCTGTCCTTAATTTATGAGTTTACTCTGATGCATTAGCTTGGTTACTAGAGATTGTAAAGCACTCAGTGCAAGGCATTTTAGAGTGCGTTCAGTCAAGTACTTTTTTTTTGGACAAGGCATTTCAGTCAAGTACTTGTTCCTGAAACTTTTGCTTATGTTGGTGTCGACGTTGTTTTCATGTGATTGTTCATAAAATTCACCATATGACCTAGAATCATATAGTTTCTTAGTTAAGATAAGTTTTCAATAGAAACTGGAAATTAACTGATTGAATATCAGGTCCTTTCCTATTTTCTTGAAAGACTAGCAACCTTCCTTTCCTCTAACATGAATTACATGAAAATACTTGCATATGTTCCACTGTTAAAATTGAGCTCCACTGGAGTGCATTAGTGAAAAGTGGAGCAGTTAATCCAGCTTACTCAAGTTATGTGGTTCTGATTCTTATGATGATACTTGTTGCTCATCCTTGTAAGCTTATTTCTCAAGCTTGTAGTCCGTATCAAATGTTCATCTATGTGGGGACCATGAATCGCCTTCATTAATATGATTATCCCTCTTTTCTAGTGTTTATGTAGAAACATAGAAATCCTACCTCTGATTTTAGCTTTACAAACATGCAGCAACCCAACTTGATGACTTTTTTCTTTCACTTAGAACTGCAATAGACATTAGTTTTAAATCTGCTAATTTAGTTGGACTCTCCTTTGAGTTGACCTTTGTGAAGTGGCATTGGAGCTTCAAACTCTTGTAAATGTTAATTCATTAAGAGAGCAAATAGTTCGTGGTTAGAATAGCAATGGCAAGAAGTAAATGAAAAATCCAAAGGGAAGGAGCTTTGATTGAATGATTGAGTTTAGGTAAACATAGTTTATAATGCATCTGAAGATGATAAACTTAGTATGCTGTATTCAGTCCCTTTAGGTTGAGCTATTACTTCACTTCATGCTTTAGTGGTATTCAAATAATCAAACTTTATAGCATTATTAGTAGCTGGCAACTATATCTGTTTTACTTGATTTGTTATAAATGTTGGATAAGCTAATGCCCTTGGCTTGATGTGCTTCCATGCCTATGTGCACATTCAGATTAGACTTCCATTTCACATGTTGTCATCTGCATATTACTTAGCTATTAATCCTACTAACATCTCAAACATCTTCATTTCAGGCTCTTAAATATCTCTATACAAATTTGGCTCCAATACAACGCGTTAACATTGCGCTGCACCCTAATAGGCCAACTTTTCTTGATCACGTCTTCAGTATGACTGATAAGGTGTGGTATCTGTGGTTTTCCAATTCTCATAGTTAATAACTTGAAGCCTTCAGATTACTATACCAAAAAAAACATTACTATACCCTTGTGTATTTTTCCTATTTACAGTTTGTTGAGCTCCATGGAGATCGTTGTGGATATGATGATCCTGCAATTGTGACCGGCCTTGGAATGATAGAGGGCAGACGTTTCATGTTCATAGGTCATCAGAAGGGCAGAAACACGGGAGCACATCAAGCGCAACTTTGGAATGCCTACTCCCCATGGGTATGTATATCAGGAATTTGATCATCTTGAATATTCTGTGGAGCTATTCTTGTGAACAGAATGTCATGTTAGTTCTTTGGTATGAACATAACATCTTTAATTTATGTGGAAGCTACTTAGAATTCAATTTGTAACACACTAAACTTCTTTGTAAGAACTTTGAAACTTCAGAGAATCAGAATCAAATGCTAATATTATGCTCTCAACAGCTACCGAAAGGCTCTACGACATAAGTATGCAGATCACCATGGATTTCCCATTGTAACTTTTGTGGATACTCCTGGAGCATTCTCAGATCTTAAATCAGAGGAACTCGGACAAGTATGTGGAGAAAATATAAGGCTTCACTTTCTGAAGCGCGGGTTAAAACACACTGCTAATTTGTTTGTTCCTTCATATGTAGGGTGAAGCCATAGCTCACAACTTGAGGGAAATGTTTGGTCTGAAGGTACCAATTATTTCGATCATTATCGGGGAAGGTGGCTCTGGTGGTGCTTTGGCGATAGCCTGTGCTAATAAAATGTTAATGCTTGAAAATTCGGTCTTCTACGTTGCCAGGTGATTCAAACATTTAATGTATTTCTAATTCCGCAAGTGGTGGGGGGGGTGCATATATAATTACATCATTGCTTACTAACTAATCCAATGTGCCTTTCCATTCATTTCTATCACTATCCAACTCGTCTCTTCTTCCTATATTTGTTACTCCCTCCATGATGAGGGTAGTATTTGTTTCTAGTTTATTGACTGCAGTAGAAGTTTCCGTCATGCCATCATTTTACCTCGTATATCACATTAGTCGCTTGGGTTACTGTGTTGTGTTATTAAGTAATCTTTCCCAAGATGATGTTTGGTAGAGTTGGAATGGGTAGGTGTGCTCATACATCATGGGAATCTCAGTGAGTCTGGTAATCATATTTCATAAAGGGTTCTGGGACTTCTGGCTACATCAATGACATTTCCAGATTTTACTCATTGAATTGTAAAAATAAATTTGTCTTTTGTACTCCCAAAAGTTTACTGAAGTGAAAACTGCAGTTAAGGTTGGTGGTCCTTAGAATGTTGTAAGAATATTGTCCCTGGGTTGCACTTTTATGAGGTAGAATTTGAGGTGTCATAGATGGAGCATTTAAGCAACTTGCTCTGTTTTTTATAATGGGTATAATAGTGTTACTGCTGCCAAAAAACTGCAGATGTTGATTGGTTACTTGCTTTGCAGTTTTGATATAATGGGCATAATAGAGTTACCGCTGCCAAAAAAACTGTAGATGTAGATTGGTTACTCATCATGACCAAACACTATTTCTGTTCAACATAAGCAAAATACCTGAACAGATGTAAATGTTTATTTGGGCAGCTAGCACCTAATATCACTTTCTTGGATGCTAAATTGAGTTGCTGATGCCTGCTGGTACAATTAGAATTATCATTTTGCCAACTGAGATCATCGTTTGAAACCAGATTCTAGTTTGCTTGCTGTTTTGAATTCTTGTATTGGCAAGAGCATTAATAAAACTGTGGAGAATATATTTGATTTAGTGAAACAGGAGTTCAAATTTCGTCCCATTTTGTGGTGTGAATATTCGACTTGAGGGTGCATTTTAGGACATTTTCTATGAAATTAACTACATCTCTTTTCTAAAAAATTCCTCTAAAACCAAATTGTAGTGTAGGTTTCAAATGTGGATAATTTTGGTTGAGTGTAGCAAATAATTTATTTTCTCCCTTTGGGGTTCTTGATTGGCTCCCGTTCTCTGTTGTCACGCTATTTTTTTCTATTGTTTCTTATACTTCCTGTTTACAAGGTTTTTGTGTCCTTTGGTGCTTTCTTTCTTTCAATTTACTTTATTAAAGAAAAAATTTCACATGTGCTGATTTATTTTTCCCTTTGTTTAATATCATTTGTCGCGGTAAGTCCTGAAGCATGTGCTGCTATATTGTGGAAGAGTGCCAAAGCAGCTCCAAAGGTTGAGAAAATAATTCACTCTTTGACTTGAATATGTGACTGTTTTCCATGAATAAAGCCTAATTATAATTATCCTCTCTTATAGGCAGCTAAGAAGCTTAAGATTACTGCTACAGAACTGTGCAAGATGCAAATTGCTGATGGTGTCATTCGGGTATAATTCTATTCCATATTAATATGTCCTACATGTATATTCATGGGTTCCTTCCTCTACTTCCCAATTTCCTATCATTTAAAATACTCCATCTGTCCCATAAAAAGAGTCCTATGTTCCAGCTTACTATGTCCGAAGAAATAGTCGCATTTTTAATTTTTTACCTATAACTTTTAATTGTTTTATAAAAAATTATCTTTTAAATAATGATGTTGTTCTTACATGTAAAATAGAAAAAATCTGTTATGTTGGTGCAATTTGAAGGATATATATCTGAGTGAAAATCCAAAAATGTTTTGACTTGCAAAGTAGGACTTTTTTTTTTGGGGATGCGGAGGTAGATTGGTATATATCTAAAATCAATCCAATTACTGAAATGCCCTTCGGAGATTCCTCAATGTCCTGGCTATTCATGGAGCGTGAGAAGCAGATGGTTAGTGATTGGCTTCTGGGAAATTGAAGACTTTATTGGGAATCTCACACATTGCCTCTTGATTGAGGATATATAAATGTATCTTGCACATCTATAAAATTATGTTCAAATTTAGGG
>JABEVN020002961.1:0-19797 GCA_013146195.2 Codonopsis lanceolata
TGTGTTTGTAGGTTGAGTTGTGAAAAGAGTGGGGGTTCCTTCTTACGACTTAAGATCCTCAAGACCGTCACAGGGGAAACTTATTCTTTTTACATTAAGTATGAGTCAAAATAACACTTGGGTTTTAAAAGAAAATAGTCGATTAATATTTTAAATCTAAAACTACATCATGTTTATACACAAACGTAATAAATAAACCCTTAAACGACTCTATTACAACACATTTTGACTAGAGATGTCGGTGTGGCCTATTTTTTGATTTGATGAAACGCTAATTAAGGAGGCGCCAAATTAAATAATTTATTGCATCACTGATTTATGTGTCTCATTATTTGTGTCTCAATATATTGGGCTCTTTTCCCCTTTTTTTATGAAATGGCTCCTACAAGATTATTTGATATTTCATAATATAACACAACAAATACCTTAATATAACACAATAAATACCTTAATAGGCCACTTTACGAGGTCTTCGGAAAAATCCCCGAACATGGAGTCGCGATATCTCAATTTTCTTGTAAATCATTAAAAGCCGACCGATTTATAAAAAAAATGTGATTATGATTGAAATGGTTACAATGAGTACTCAATTAAGAAGTTGGCTTAAGCAAAGGATTAACTTGAGAGGACCCTTAATCTGAAATCTTTGTAGTTGTTTGAAGTAGGCCTAGCAATTATAACCCTAATACATTAAATTTTACGACACTTCATTATGTGTTGGCATTTTCTAACGAATTGTAAGAATTGTTGAATATTTCTCGACATATGCACGATGTGTCGAATAGTTACCGATTCTTGTGACAAAATGTCAAAAAATTCCCCAACACTTTAAATTGGTAAAGCATTTGAAAGTTCTGACATTAAAACAAAATGCCGTCAATTTTCCGATAAATATGTTAATTATCGTTTATTTTCGACAAATATATGGAAGTGTAGGGAATTGAATGCGGTTATTTCAAACGTCAAGAAAAAAAATGTCAGCAAAACTAAGTTTTCTTTTATTTAGTGCTTTTAGCCTTTTTATAGGACACTGCTTAAAAAGTGTCATATTATCCCAATGACTTAATGGGATGCTACTTAAAAAGGGTCCTATAAACCTTTATGATGATAGGACCCAAGAATTATGTGTCCTAGTAGGGATTATGATAATAAGACCTTATAGAAAGACATCTTATTAGGTACACCCCTAATAGGTCCCAATGACCTATTGAGATGCCTACTTGAAAGGTGTCCTATTAGCCCTTGTGCTAATAGGGCCACTAGAGTCATGTGTCCTATTAAGCATCACGGTAATAGACCCTACGGCTTAGTGTCCTTTTAGGCCTTTTTATGGGATGCCATTGGAAGGCGTACTATTAAGTCTTGTGATAATAGGACACAAAGAGTAAGGGCCCTACTATATAATAGGACCCTAATAGTTAGACGCCCTATTACGACCTTTATAGGATGACTTTTTAGAAGCATCCTATGTAGGCGGCCTATAATATTATTTTTGTTGTAGTACAGTAAAATTGAAATGTAAGTTCATCTGCTTTCAAAAACCATTGCAAAATTAGGCGGCATTCTTCCCTCCAACTTTTCCCCGAAACATGATGCAACAAAATAGTTTTCCATTGCAATATGAGTTGCAAAATTAATTGTGCACGTCAATTTCCCTTGAGTACTTTTTATATTGAAACTGATTTCAATTCGGTTGCAAAATACAACTGAAATTGAAACAGAAAATTGAAACAGAAGTTCATCTGTTTCAAAAACCATTGCAAAATTAGGCGCATTCTTCCCCCAACTTTTCCTCCGAAACATGATGCAACAAAATAGTTTTCCATTGCAATATGAGTTGCAAAATTAATTGTGCACGCCAATTTCTTGAGTACTTTTTATATTGAAACCGATTTCAATTCGGTTGCAAAATACAACCGAAATTGAAATGTAAAATTGAAACGTAAGTTCATCTGTTTCAAAACCATTGCAAAATTAGGCGGCATTCTTCCCTCCAACTTTTCCCGAAACATGATGCAACAAAATAGTTTTCCATTGCAATATGAGTTGCAAAATTAATTGTGCACGTCAATTTCCCTTGAGTACTTTTTATATTGAAACTGATTTCAATTCGGTTGCAAAATACAACTGAAATTGAAAGTAAAATTGAAACAGAAGTTCATCTGTTTCAAAAACCATTGCAAAATTAGGCGGCATTCTTCCCTCCAACTTTTCCCCCGAAACATGATGCAACAAAATAGTTTTCCATTGCAATATGAGTTGCAAAATTAATTGTGCACGTCAATTTCCCTTGAGTACTTTTTATATTGAAACTGATTTCAATTCGGTTGCAAAATACAACTGAAAATGAAACGAAAATTGAAAAGTTCATCTCTTCAAAAACCATTGCAAAATTAGGCGGCATTCTTCCTCCAACTTTTCCCCGAAACATGATGCAACAAAATAGTTTTCCATTGCAATATGAGTTGCAAAATTAATTGTGCACGCCAATTTCCCTTGAGTACTTTTTATATTGAAATCGATTTCAATTCGGTTGCAAAATACAACCGAAATTGAAATGCAAAATTGAAACAAGTTCATCTGTTTCAAAAACCATTGCAAAATTAGGCGGCATTCTTCCCTCCAACTTTTCCCCCGAAACATGATGCAACAAAATAGTTTTCCATTGCAATATGAGTTGCAAAATTAATTGTGCACATCAATTTCCCTTGAGTACTTTTTATATTGAAACTGATTTCAATTCGGTTGCAAAATACAACAGAAATTGAAACAGAAGTTCATCTATTTTAAAAACCATTGCAAAATTAAGCGGCATTCTTCCCTCCAACTTTTCCCCCGAAACATGATGCAACAAAATAGTTTTCCATTGCAATATGAGTTGCAAAACTAATTGTGCACGTCAATATCCCTTGAATACTTTTTATATTGAAATTGATTTCAATTCGGTTGCAAATTTCCGTTTCAGTTGCCCTGTTTTCTTGTAGTGAATCCTTGGTCAAGCGCAAATCGATGCGCATAAGTGAAGATGGGAAAGAGAATGTGTGTCATTTGTGTTAGTCAAGGATCCTCTTCGAAAGAAAGCATGATCTGGCCAATATTCAAATCAATCTGCTTCGATCAATGTTGTGTCTTCAAAGAAAAGGTTGATTCAGATGAGTTAGATTGTCTTACGTGAGAGGCTACATTGATGTCTACAAATGCCAAATTCCTCGGGCAATAAATGGTATGCTCTTCATGATATGCTTCCAGGAAATGTCTCACAAAACGAACGCCTCGATCTGCTTTTATCTTTCCTTCGGAAGCTCTCATTACTAAAGTAACCCCCATTGATAATTTGAAAGTATTAAAATAGACCCCATGTGATATGTACATGCCAATTTATGTTATTTTTCTAACGATCATCACGGTCATGGGGCAATATGAGAAAAATGGCAAAGTCTCGTATGATTATGGCACAAAATGTAGATTAGGTGGCACTTTGAGATTAGGAGACAACTTTGGGATGAAAATCTTTATTTGGTTAAAAAATTTCAAAGTCACCTTTCATAAGCATATGCATAGATTATTTTGCCATCGGGGGGATCACACGGCTCCAACCGCTCCATAACTTCTATCCCTATTAACATTTAACTAACTTAAACTAACTAATTTCTTATATATTTTTAAAACATAATAAATTATATATGAAATGAGAAAAGAATAAAGAAAAAGAAGATGGAAATGCATCTGCATGTTTATTATATTTGGTAGAGAGGGTAATGTTTGTTTTTAAAATCTTTTGATATAAGACTTTTATCATTATTATCAATAGAATATGTATATCCCATATTGGTTCGAAAGTTATGTTGATTTTAGTTTTAGATAAAAGACTTTTACTAATATTACTAATAGATAAAAGATTTTAGTTATGTTGATGTTGGTTTAAAAAGTCTTTAGATAAAAAAAACTTTTACTTTTATCATCAATGTAATAGAAGAGATGTTTCCCACATTATTTAGGAATAGATGTTGGTTATAATTTTTTTTAAATAAAAGACTTCTACTATTATTACCAAATAAGGTTAAGTATTACACATTGGTTAGAGAGTGATACTGATTTTAAAAGTCTACAATTATTAACACTAGAAAAGAAGTATTTCACATTGATTATAAAAGTGATATTGGTTTTTTTAAAAAAAAATTAGATGATGTATCTCACATTGGTTACAAAGAAATGAATCTCACATTATTTAGAAATGAGTATTGGTTATAAAAGTCATTAGATAAAAACATCTTTTGTTATTACCATTAGAAAATATGTATTTACATTGTTTAGAAACGAATATTAGTTAAAAAGTCTTTTATATACTACTATTATTATTAATAGAAAATGTGTATATCACATGGTTGGAATGTGGTGTTAGTTTTGAAGTGTTTAGATAAAAGACTTAAATTTTCATTACCAATAAAAATATAAAATAAGTATCTCACATTGTTTAAAAATGAATTATGATTTTAAAAGTTTTTAACAAAATGACTTCTAATATTATTATCAAGTTAAATGTTAATTTTAAAAGTCTTTAGATGAAAACAAATTACTATTATTATTAATACAAAATATATATCTCACGTTAGCTAGAAACTTATATTAATTTTAAAAATATTTAGGAAAAAAAATTGTTTAATATTAGTAACAATAGAAAAAAAAATTATAACCATCCAAGAGATTAACAATCTAATTATAATATCCAAAAGTTATATTATTATTACAAAAAATATATATCTCACATTGTAACCGTGCAAAACACCGACTAAATAACTAGTGAGAAAAGAATAAAGAAAAAGAAGATGCAAACGCATTTGCATGTCTATTACCTCTATGTTCCACCCTAAAAGTCCATGTTTGAAAATTTGAAATGTTTAATAATTAAGGGATATCTAAATAGCATTTAAGTTTGTCATAATAACAATAATATTTGAACATAATTAATATGTTAATATTAATTGTGAAATGTAAAAGTTGAACTATTTTGAGGATAGTATACATGATCTTTGAAAGTAAACTATTAATGTGAAACGTCCAAAGATAATATGGGGACCTTTTACCTGTAATGGGGGGAGTTTTCACTAGTTACGACTTTATGGGGAGTTTATTTCCACTATAATATTTATTTATCTATTACATTTATACAAAAAAAAAAAACTATTCCCCATCCCAAATTGAGTGTATATTTTCAGTCTTTTATATTAATTAAGAAATTTAATTATGTAGTCATTTTACTAGTATGTGTACATTGCTATCCTCGATGTCCAGATAAATATTAGGACATAGGTTATATGTAACGTACCAAATGTAAGATTATTTAATCCCTACTTTGATTGTCATCGTTTATTAGCGTAAAATAACAAACGATATGTAGCATATGCGTATTATATATCAAAATTATTATTATGTTTGATTCGATAAATTAATTATGAAAAATCAGTTGACCTTATTATAATATAAATATAATATGTAGTTTACCATAAAGTCCGTGTATACCGTAGTTTAAGTAAAAAGAAAATAGTAAAGGTATAATGATAAACATATTCCCTTATAAATGATCTTTTAAATTATTTTATATATATATAAGTGCTATTTGAAGCCGGCCCGATGTAATAAATATAAACAGTTATGCTGCCAGGATTTCTATATAGAAAATAACACTAAAAAGAGTCATTATTATGGCCAAATATTGGTGATTCCTGGAAAGAGGCTACTGCAAGTTTGTAATAATATATGTACAGATATGCATATTTAAATGCTTTATTTTATATATTAAATAAATATAATAAAAGCATATTTTAGCCAAAAAACTTGTTTTGAAACCGAAATGATGAGTTGGGTGCCTAATACCTTCCCACCTCATAACTTAGCCTCCGAACCCCTTTACAACATTTGGTTATTTTTTGTTTTTCTTTATTTCTTCTTAAAATAAAGATTGCAACTCTGTTACAACATTTTGAGTGCACAGTGAGGCCGGGCGTATTCCGACGCGCTCTTAATTTGCAACATTCTTTTTGCACTTTTAATTTCGCTTTCCCCTAAACAAGGGAAGATGTAATGAAAAGAGCGTTGCTTTTTCTGAATCTTATTTTCCCCTAAAAAAGGGAGGATCATCCACTACAAGAAAAGTGACTATTTGTGACCCCTATTATTTGGGAAGGCTAAAAAACAGTCACAAATACCTTTTTTTGGGAAGGGAAAATTAGCAGTTACAATTACTTAGTATTTGGGACGGTTGTGTAATAGCCTTCCCAAATACGTGTTGTTTTGGGACGCTTGTGCAGCCCTCGTACTAAATTTTCTCTTTGGTTCCATGCCTCAATATATTAACATATTAATTAAATATATTTCCCCTGATATTTCACTCTCTCGCGTTCCTCTCCCGCGATTTCCCCCAAAATTTCCACCATCGTATATAAGTTTTCCCCCAAATTTCCGACACCAAACAGACTATCACAACAAGCTGTCCATGTACGCAAATTATTGTAAGACAATATACCTCCCAAACTGAATTCAAAATCCTTGACGCAATAGGATCTAGAACTTTGAAATCGAAGGAATTGCTTAATACGTACGCTCGCTTCACTTTCTCTAGAACCGTTTGCATCCTTTCTTCTTCATCCTCAAATGCAGTTTGTTCATGTCCAGATTTTTCTTTTTCATCCCTTTCCATCCCTTCACGATTTTCTTGAATCTTAACTCCTTCCGTTTCAATTTTTTTCTCTTTTAAAATTGGAACGGATTGTAACAACCCCGGGCTGCTCTCATCTTTCAAATTCCTTAGCCTGTCTTGCTCCCAACTGCTCGCCACCCCCATGACAGAATTACGAGTGGAATTATTGGATATAGTGGAAGGACCGATAAAAGGGTGGACCACAACCACAATGAACAGGTTCAAATCCATCTAACATATAAAAATCACTATCAAATCCATTTAACTGAGAACGTTGAAAAAGCATACCTTCTGGATGCACTGATAGGTGATTACTGTAAACACGAGACCTTTTCATGACATGCTGACTCGGCCCTGGATTACTCTCTTGCATTACTTTGCGTTTATGACTGCTATCTGAATTCGACTCACTAGCTGATCGGGGGGGGGGGTAAGATTAGAGTAGTTCAACTGGCCCGAATAACCTTCCGATTATGTATCACTTTGAACATTCAGTTGTTGCGAAGGATCTTCTGATGAATCAAAATCTGACCCAATTGATTTATTAATATCTGAATTATGAGTCAAACTATTAGATGAAATAGGGAGGGGATTATGTTTTGTACCCGACAAAAAAATCCCAAGTTAGAGCTACTTGAAATTCTATCCGAATAATATTATAATATCCTTCCTAATCAAATGCCACTACCATCCTTGTTTCTCCAATGTATTTTCAAATGACCACCATTCTTATATGACTTGGGTCTACCACCAATGCCGCACAAACCATCAACGGTCTTGAGCCAAACATTACAATTATTATCCTCTCTGTTCACCAAGGCAACCAAAGCAATAGGTATCCGACAAACAGAACTACAACCTGATATGGTGTCAAAATCTTCCAACACTATATATCTGCTCCAGCCCCTTTTGAGCAGCCCCAAACTCGTCCCTATCCTTCCTATAAAATGTTTGTTTTCTTTTTCTTAATAGAATTTTTCTTTACAAATGTAACCCAACTTTTAGCAAGTAAATTTCCCCCTTAACTACCCTTATCTCACGTCTAATTAAAACGTGAATGGAATGCCCAAGGTGGTCTCTTCTTTTGAAAAACAAAGCTGCCCACAATCAGCCCTAACAGCCGAATTCAACTTCCATTAAATTCCCACTTGTTACTCAACCCAATTCCCTCACCTGTTGCCCAACACCTAGCCTTAGCTACCTCCTCTTAACAGCCCTGAATCTTGCCTGAAATATCCCAACCAATTATTCTCCAACCTGTTACAAACTCCCTTGGCCAAAAGTTTGCTTCCAAGGAAAGATGCAACAACCACGTTTTTGTTAGTGCTTAGGGCTGCCACGAATCCGAAATAAAATAAATAAACAAAAGAAGAAGAAGATTAAGATAAATCGGCTTCACCGGACGAGCTTTACTCGCTTGTCGTAAAGAATGTCGTTTGATTAATCTTCAAATCCAATATTCCAGACTTGACATCAACTCTCACAAAATCTACCAGACAAACTAGTTGTTTTATAGCCAATGGGCCACCATAAGCTCAAGAAGAAAATTGATAAACATTCATAACCAAAAGGAATAAGCAAAGAGAACTTCAATTCAAAAATCACC
The DNA here is from genome assembly GCA_013146195.2 of Codonopsis lanceolata. Lineage (NCBI taxonomy): Eukaryota > Viridiplantae > Streptophyta > Magnoliopsida > Asterales > Campanulaceae > Codonopsis > Codonopsis lanceolata. Next base: position 8,304 of record JABEVN020002961.1, read on the forward strand.
TGTGTAGCCCGTTTAAAAACAACTTCATATATGACACCAATATAATAATCAAGACCTCTTGCTAGACTCATATCAAGAACCAATTTGTCAAGACACCTTGCCTTCTCCAAGGCTTCAAATAATTTATTTTCTTATAACATGTCTGATTAAGTATTCTTTTTTCCTTTTTATTGTTTTCAGATTAACAATGGATACAAGTTGGATGCATTTAAGAGACAGGACCTTACCACAATTTAGAGATGGTGTTGAAAATTTTATAGAGTTGATATATTTGGACGTGGGGTCAAATGGATGTAAAAAGTGTCCATGTTCAAGGTGTTATGGTCGTTTTTATAAAACAAGAAATAATGTCAGGGATGATCTTATCGTGAATGGCTTTATGGAAAAGTACTTGCCATGGTCATTTCAACATAATTTTCACATTTCCTCTCTTGGCGATGGAGGTCGAAACGAAGATCAACGAAGCAATTATGATGTGGGAGATGACATTGTTGGCATGATACATGATGCCATTGGAGTTCGAACCGGAGTTCCAATTGTGAGAGACAGTTTGAATGAAGGACAAACTTTGGATCCAAACACAGAAACAATAGATGATGAGACGGCAAAAAATTATAAGATGCTAGAAGAAGGGCAACGACCTTTATTTAGGGGTAGCAAAAAGTTCACTTCACTTTCATTCCTTACTCGGCTTTTACACATAAAAGTACTTGGTGGTTGGTCGAATAAATCACGCACAACGGCTCTAGAATTATTTCATGAGGTAGTTGAAGAAATAGGGGATGTTGCCTTGTCTAAATCTTATTATATATGAAGCGAACAAGATAGTGTTTGATTTGGGGTTTACTTACGAGACGTGGGATGTATGCCCAAATGATTGCATGTTGTTTCGAGGTGATGCAAAGTCTTTTGAAAATTGTGATATTTGTGGAGCTTCTAGGTATAAGAAGTTTGGTAATGACGAGCAAACCGTTGATGATAGTGTGATAAAGAGGAAAAAATTTCTGCTAAACAAGTACGCTATTTTCCATTAAAGCCAAGGCTGAAAAGGTTGTTCATGTCACCTCACACTGCATCACTAATGACATGGCATTCTAAAGAGCGTGTTGATGATGGTATGATGCGTCATCCGGCTGATAGTCCTATTTGGAAAAATTTTATAAAGTTGTACCCGGACTTTGCTTGTGAGGGTCGTAATGTTCGACTTGCATTAGCATCTGATGGAGTCAATCCTTTTAGGTCTATAAACATTTCACATAGCACTTGGCCAGTTGTTCTCATTCCATACAACCTACCACCATGGCTGTGCATGAAACAACAATCATTTATTCTTTCTGTGCTAATTGATGGCCCAAAAGCTCCCGGGGACAAGATTGATGTATATTTGCAGCCACTTATTGAAGAGATGAAGGAATTATGGTACGATGGTGTGAATACATATGATGCATCAACCAAAAGTATATTCAAGTTACATGCATCACTCATGTGGACAATCAATGACTTCCTGACATATTCTAATTTGTCAGGTTGGAGTACAAAAGGTAAATTTACTTGTCCTTTTTGTAACAAAAAAACTAGATCTTTTCGGCTAAAACATAGTCGTAAGTGTTGTTATCTGGGACATAGGCGTTGGCTAAAAGAAAGTCATAAATTACGAAGAGATAAAGCTGCTTTTCATGGAGAGCCAGAGTTAGATCCGAAACCAAAGTTATTATCTGGTTCATAAATACTAGAACTGTTGAAAGATGTCGAGACTATATATAAAAAGGAAGATGTCCTTGGAAAGAGGAAAAGAGAACAATTAGAAAAAGATAAAGAGAAGGAGAAGGAGAGAAAGGCTGCTATAAGAAGAGAGAAACGCAAAGAGAAAGAGAAAGATAATCCGAAAGGGAAAGAAAGAAATGGAAGAAAAGGAAAAACAAAAGAAAGTGAGAATGCTGGAAATGCTAAAGAAGATAGTTGGAAGAAAAAGAGTATCTTTTTCGAATTGCCTTATTGGGAGTCTTTACCAATGCGCCACAAGCTTGATGTCATGCACATAGAAAAAATTGTGTGTGATAATGTATTGCATACGCTCTTGGGAACTCTCGGAAAAACAAAAGATCACTTGAATGCTGGACTTGATCTTAAAGAAATGAAAATTAGGGAGCCATTTCACCCTAAAGATAATGGTTACAGTAAAAATATACTTCCCCCTGCATGTTTCACACTCGGAAAAGATGAGAAAGACATGTTTTTGAAATTATTGAAGGATGTGAAAGTGCCTGATGGTTATGCTTCCAATATTTCACGATGCATCAATCTCAAAGAGCGTCCCATTTGGGGTTTAAAGAGTCATGACAATCATATTATTTTACAGGAGCTACTTCCCCTTGCTGTCCGTAAAATATTGCCAAAACACATTGTTGAAGCCTTGATTAAGCTGTCAAACTTTTTTAGGATACTCTGCTCAAAAGTTAATTCAAAATCTGATCTAGAGTATCTTCAAGATCGTATTGCACTTACACTTTGCCATCTTGAAAAGATTTTTCCACCATCCTTCTTTGATATAATGGAGCACTTGCCTATACACTTGGCCGAAGAGGCATTGCTTGCTGGTCCGGTACAATATCGGTGGATGTACCCAATTGAGAGGTTAGGCACCCTTGTAATCATATATTTTAACCCTTATCAAATTCTTCATTTAACTTTAGTACTCATTGAATTTCTTTTATACATAGTTACTTATTGACATTAAAACTTTATGTTGATAATCGCGCGCGTCCTGAAGCTTCGATTGCAAAAGGGGCTTTAATGGAAGAGTCCATGACCTTCTGTGCAAGATATCTAAATGACATAGAAACTAAGTCTACTAGAATATATCAAAATGATTGTGGTGAAGATAACGTGGGTCGTCACTTTGGCCAAGAAAAAACTTTTTTCCTTGATCATATTTCAATGGAGCAAGCAAATCGTTATATACTAGCTACTTGTGATGCCATTAGCCCATATAGAGAGTAAGTAATACTATTTTCATAGAATTAATGTTTTCTCCAATTTATTACTACGAAAAGATTGATTATATTAATCCATCTTTATGTTACTCTTAATATTCTTAGAAGACATCTTCAATTCCTCCAAAAGTCAGCCCCTCGAGCACCAATTCATGAACGTCAACGTCTCCATATTAAAGAGTTCCCTTCGTGGTTCAAAACTGAGGTAATTGTAAAATATACAAACACTCACATTACTTATAAAGGTTCCTTACATATTTTTAGTTAATTTGTTGTTAATTAAGTGCTTTTCACTTTATGTGTATAGGTATTGGGGTGCCCTCACTTGATGGGTGTGCAACATTGTTTTGTTGGTGTACGTAAATGCTTTGCTGGGGTGCCCTCGTTTGATGGGTATGCACCATTGTTTTGTTGTTATACGTAAATGCCTAAAAATGATCTCTCCAGATTCAGTTCAGCCACAAGTTGTGAAGTTTTCTGATTGGGCCCATCATATTCTCTCTCAATTTTTTGAAGCAGTATCATGTCAAGCATAATCTTCTATTGTTACTCTTTTCATTGTTATGCCCATCATTTATGAGCCCCACATCAATTGTACAACTCTTTATTTCTATACTTTTCAAACAAAAATACAACCCAAAAAAAGGAAAAACCAAAACGGGGAAGAGCATGTTTTTAATAATGTAACATTTTTGAAGAACATTGTAAAGACTGTCCTGATTGTTATAGTTATTGAAGTTTGCAGAAGCTGCCTTAAATATACACTTGCACCAAAAGTTCTAATTGTTTATGAAAGATGTCTCTCCCATCCCTAAATCTGCTCTAGAAACATCACTAAAAAAATTCTTTACTAAATCTGATAAAATGAGATACTTAGGTTTAACAGAGTGAAGAATGCATACACTCTGTGTTTAACATAGTAAAGAATATACTTGTATGTTTTTTTTTGCTGCCACTCAGGTTTCTGATATTTTCTTAGTAAACGTGTATGTACTGGATGTTGTGATATGAAAATGAGCAATACTCATCTTATATCCACTCACATGATGAAATCTCTTAAAGAAACAAAGGTATTCTTAGGGAGAATTCTTTCTGATATTGAATGTTTTGATTTCTGCTAAGAGTCCTACTCATATTCCCCTTGCTGAATAGAAAATCCCCAATGTAAGAAATTGTAATACGGACCAAGCTTCGTGCCTTGCTTTAAACATATCGTCACCTCAGGCTTAGTTTTCCATAAAGTGTGTAAGATTGGTTCTAAAGGTTTTTGTAGAAGGAGCGCAGTCTCATCAAGTATTGGGAGTCTTCAATGATTTTCAAAATGAAGCAGGGGTACATGGCCACCATATTCATGGTGCAGAATGCTGGTCATAAAAAAAAGTATGGAGTACGTGAAAGTTCAAGATGGATGGTCTGTAAAACAAGAAGGGTATAGAATGGTTGATTCAACCCACTAGGATTTGATGAGAGGAGATCATCTCACATTAATTTGGCATTTGGTTAAGGCCCAATGTCACAACAGTTAAAAAGAAGCTTGACGCGATGATACATGCTCTAATTGTAATCTTAGATTAGGGGAGGACCAAGAATGAGGTTGATGAGGTATAACAAAAGATGTGTCTATCAACGTTTGACATTGGGATTCCCAATATGTTACGAGCCATCATGGATAGGACTGGGTACCTTTATGTGTGGACTTTCCACCAATTGAGTATGTTGATAATAATACTCTACCAACTTCATCTTGCTTTCTTTTGCTAAAAATGATAATGATGGTTAGGTTAGTTTCTTTCTTCCTGGAATGGGAAACACGAAATTGGCCAAACCTAACCTAGATCCACCCATTGATCCTGTCCTGGGCTGTCCAAGTTTGTGTCAGTACTCAGTATATGTATGTATATATCATAAGTTACTAGAGGGAGGGCCAACCTTAAGGCTTAGCAAATGGATTCAAAATATTATTATTTACACATGCAGTACAATATTAGGTTATGTTAGAGGTTAGAGGTTAGTAGTTAGTAGTGAAAATTGAGTTTTAAGTGGTAAGTGGTATCTGGTTGCTTTAATGTGATGTTAACGAATTGATGAATTGATGGATTTCAGATGGCATGCCGGTCGGTGGTCGGTTTGGATAATGGATGTCAATATTTCAATTGATGTGCTTAGATTGTTTGTTAGGAATGTACAAGACTGAGAGCGACTCATCAATAGGAGCCAACAACAGCCAATGTGATGGAACAACATTTGTCCATCTGCTTATGTTTTAGAGCTGGCTTTTCCATTGGGGAGACATTGTTTTAATTTTTCTGCCTTGTGTAATTATCATTACTTGGTGTTTTGTGTAATTGAATATAATTGGTCTGTATTGTAATTAGATGAAAGCAAATAATGAGGATACATCTAGTGCTAACGTGTTCATCAAAACACGTAGTAAAAAGGATGGTACCATACCTGACGATGACACAAGAAGCTTAGTGGTTAGTAATTTAGTATTTTGTACTAATATATATATATATGGTCTGTTTACTTTAGTGTTCGCTAATTTTTTGAGTTACTCTTTTGTTTTTAGGAAATGATCACTCAAAAACTTAATGAGGTACCTGAAGAGAATCAAATACAAGCTTACAAAGAACAAGTGTTTGTTGATGTGATGGGGACTGATGGACATGGGCGTGTGAGGATGTATGGTTCAGGACCATCTCCTCGTGAGGTGTTTGGGTCTCGGTCAACCTTAACAATACGTTCTTCTGATGAAGTCGAAAACATGGCTAAAAAAATATCTGAATTTGAGAACAATCAAACTATAATGCTTGAACAAATTAAGCGCATGCAACATTTATTGGATACACACGGAATAACAGCATCGTCTCCTCGTGTGGATACAGATGGCTCTGGATCTAGTGTAGGACATGTAGATCTAGTACCCTTAATTTATAGTGTAGATCTCTTGAGGTACCTCTTTTTTTTTCTTTTCTTTTTTTGGCGTTATTTATACTAATTATATATTTTTTGTTGTAGGCTCGGACCAACTCACCGATGGACGACTTGAGCTAGCTATTTCAATGATGGACGACTTGATATGTCTATTTCAATAGACACTTTTGTATAAGAAAGATACTTATTGAAACTTTAGTTTTTGAAGGGTAGTTGATCTACATACAATCTTTTTTTATTGTACTTTTATGTAATTTTGAATGGTTTTTATGTTATGCTTTTGACTAATTGGGTACAAAATAGAAACATATCTATATAATTAGTTTATGTTATGACTTCAATTCATTTCTATAAAATGTAATTGTTTTCCATTTTATAATTAGCATATATTTGACTCCAACAAATGGTGGTCATCTCATATTAAAACGATATCAAATACAAAAATAATTGGTCACAAATGGTATTTGGGAGGGAATCAACCGTGCCAAATACTACGTGGGAGGCCAAACACAACAGTCCCAAATACTATTTGGGAGGGCCAAAAAACCGCGCCAAAAACTTTTTGGGAGGGCAACCAAACCGTGCCAAATACTATTTGGGAGGGCAACTGAATCGTCCCTAATACTATTTGAGAGGGCAACCAAAACCGTGCCAATTACTAATTGGGAGGGCAACCCAACTATATATGCCAAAAAACTATTTGGGACGGAATCAAAACCGTGCCTAATGCTACTATTTGTGAGGGCAGATAAACCGTGAATACTATTTGGCACGGTTCAACAAAAACCGTCTCAAATGTACACTAACTGACACCACCCTATCAAACCGTCCCATTGCCGTCCCAAATACTATTTATTTGGGACGGTTTTGAGTCGAGACAAATGTATTTGGCACCCAAGTATTTAGGAAGGAGCCAAAACCGTGCCAAATACTATTCGGGACGGTTTTGGCAGTATTTGGCACGGTTTTTGGCCGTCCTAAATACCCCATTTTCTTGTAGTGCTCGAGATACGGAAAAATCCAAAGCACTCACAGTGGTTCACAATGAAGCCGGGCGTATTCAATGCGCTCTTTACAACACTCTTTTTTGCACTTTTAATTTCGTTTTCTCCTGAACAAGGGAAGATGAAATGAAAAGAATTGTCTTTTCTTAATCTTGTTTTCTCCTAAACAAGGGAGGATGAGATACTGAAAAATCCCGGGGCACTCACAACTACATTGATGTCTACAAGTGCAAAATACCTTGGGTAATAAATGGTATGCTCTTCATGATATGCTTCCAGGAAATGTGCTCACAAAACGAACGCCTCGATCTGCTTTTATCTTTGCTTCGGAAGCTCTCATTACTAAAGTCGCCCCCATTGAAAATTTGAAAGTATTAAAATAGACCCCATGTGACATGTATATGTCAATTTATGTTATTTTTTCTAACAATCGTCGTGGTTAGGGGGTAATATGAGAAAAATGGCAATGTTTGGTATGATTATGGCACAAAATATAGATTGGGTGACACTTTGGGATTATGTGACAACTTTGGGATGAAAATCTTTATTTGGCCAAAAAATTTCAAAGTCACCTTTCATAAGCATCTGCATGGATTACTTTGCCATCGGGGGATCACACGGTTCCAATCGCTCCATAACTTCTATCCCTACTAACATTTAACTAACTTAAACAAAACAATTTCTTATATATTTTTAAAATATAATAAATTATATATGAAATGAGAAAAGAATAAAGAAAAAGAAGATGCAAACGCATTTGCATGTCTATTATATTTGCTAGAGGGTAATGTTTGTTTTTAAATTCTTTAAATATAAGACTTTTACCATTATTATCAATAGAATATGTATATCTTACATTGGTTAGAAAGTGATGTTGATTTTAATTTTAAATAAAATACTTTTACTATTATTACTAATAGAAGAGATATCCTACATTTGTTAAAAAATGATGTTGGTTTTAAAAGTCTTTAGATAAAAACTTTTACTTTTATCATCAATATAATAGAAGAGATGCATCCCACATTATTTAGGAATAGATGTTGGTTATAAAATTTTGAAACTAAAAGACTTCTACTATTATTACCAAATGAGGATATGTATTACGCATTGGTTAGAGAGTGATGTTGATTTTAAAAGTTTACAATTATTAGCAATAGAAGAGAAGTATTTCACATTGGTTATAAAAGTGATATTGGTTTAAAAAGTTTTTAGATGATGTATCTCACATTGGTTAAAAAGAAATATATCTCACATTATTTAGAAATGAGTACTGGTTATAAAAGTCATTAGATAAAGACATATTTTGTTATTCGCAATAGAAAATATGTATTTACATTGTTTATAAATGAATCCTGATTAAAAAGTCTTTTATCTACTACTATTATTACTAATAGAAAATGTGTATACCACATGGTTAGAATGTGGTGTTGGTTTTAAAGTCTTTAGATAAAAGACTTAAACTTTCATTACCAATAAAAATATAAAATAAGTATCTCACATTGCTTTAAAATGAATTATGATTTTAAAAGTTTTTAACAAAATGACTTCTAATATTTTTATCAAGTTAAATGTTAATTTTAAAAGTCTTTAGGTAAAAAAATTACTATTATTATTAATACAAAATATGTATCTCACGTTAACTAGAAACTTATATTAATTTTAAAAGTATTTAGGTAAAAAAAATCGTTTAATATTAGTAACAATAAAAAAAAAATTATAACTATGGAAGAGATTAACAATCTAATTATAATGTCCAAAAATTATATTATTATTACAAAAAAATATATATCATATTGTACCCGTGCGAAACACGGGCTAAATTACTAGTGAGAAAAGAATTTAAAAAAAAAAAAAAAGATGCAAACGCATTTGCATGTCTATTACCTCTATGTTCCACCCTAAAAGTTCATGTTTGAAAAATTGAAATGTTTAATAATTAAGGGATATCTAACTAACATTTGAGTTTGTTATAATAACAATAATATTTGAACATAATTAATATCTTAATATTAATTATGAAGTGCAAAAGTTGAACTATTTTGAAGATAGTATACATGATCTTTGAAAGTAAACTATTAATATGAAATGTCCCCTTTTACCTGTAATATTTATTAACTATTACCTTTATACAAAAAATTATTCCTCCGCCCCAAATTAAGTGTCTACTTTCAATTTTTTTATATTAATTAAGAAATTTAATTATTTAGTCATTTTACTAGTTCGCTTACATTAATTGCTATCCTCAATGTCCAGATAAATATTAGGACATAGGTTATAGGCAACGTACCAAATGTAAAATTACTAAATATTCACCAAAAGAAAGAATGAAAACATTTTTGTGTCTATATATACATAAACTCTACTTTGATTGTCATGGTTTATTAGCGTAAAATAACAAACGATATGTAACATATGCGTATTATATATCAAAATTATTATTATGTTTGATTCGATAAATCGATTATGAAAAATCAGTTGACCTTATTATAATATAAATATAATGTGTAGTTTATCATAAAGTCCGTGTATACCGTAGTTTAAGTAAAAAGAAAAAAATAAAGGTATAATGATAAACGTATTCCCTTATAAATGACCTTTTAAATAAAACAAAATTATTTTAGACGGACGAAAAATGAAAGTAGAATAATAATTTTCGTCTGGTGGAAATATATATTTTTATAATACAAACACATAAATGACCAATCTAATGAATGCGGATTGAGGTTCCAAGGGAAAGACCATTTTCTTTTTTGAGTGAGTCTCATGTAAGATCAGATATTTATTAAGTAAGAAAGCTAGAGCCACTTATGAGGTAACTTAAATTTATCAAATAATGTGGTTTCAATGTGTCATCTTATTTGGCATTTTATGGGCTCCACTATAAGTTAAAAAGTTATGTTAACAATATGACACATAAAATGCCACATCATTTGGTATCCAAAATTAAGTGTTATTAGAGTGGCTCTAGCATTACCCTTTTACTTTTTTACAGTTTAACACACCAATATACAGTTGGTCGAATAAAAATAATCTGCCATACAAAAATATCCGTAAAACCGTCGTAGGCAAGATTTTGTAATCTTCTTTTGCCGGAAGCGATTTAAAACTCAAACATATTAACTAAACATATACTCATTTTATATATACTAATAAGGAAAAGGAAAAGGAAATCCCAATCCATTTCGATCTTCCAATCAAAATGGGCCACTAACATGTATATATAGGGATATCGTCTATAAACCCTACCTCTTTTCTATCATCTTCTCTTCTTCTTTACTTCCCTATTAATTAACAACAAGTTTCAGAAGTATTACTCTTTTGATCATTTTCTTCTTCTTTGGTTGACCATTAATTAACATCAATATTCATGGATAATACTAAGCTCTGCTGGGTGAAACGTCGTGTTCTTGGAAAAGGTTCGTACGGCACTGTTTTTTTGGCTTCACCACTACTCAACTCCTCCTCCAAGACTATTGCTGTCAAGAGTGCCAATACCGAGCTATCGTCCTCCCTTAAAGAAGAAGGAAAGATCTTGTACCAGTTGCGCGGCTGTCCCGAGATCATAAGTTGCTTTGGAAACGATACTAGCATTGAGAACGGCAAGCGCGTTTTCAATCTTCTACTAGAGTACGCCCCCGGTGGTACCCTCGATCATGTTATCAAGAATAGATGCATTAGCGTTGGAGCTGTTCCAGAACTGGAGGTTAGTTGGTATTCGTATTTGTTACTCTTGGGTCTTCAACATATTCACGAAAAAGGGTTCGTTCACTGCGATTTGAAACCCGAGAATATTCTGGTATTTCCTACCCGAGACGAGACTCTAAACCACCTAAAGATTGCGGATCTTGGATTGGCCAAGAAAGCTGGATGTGATACCAGAAGACCGACATTATTTTTGAATGGTTGTTGGTTTAATCATCGAGGAACTCCTCTCTATAGTTCCCCTGAATCAATATTGTTTGGCCAACACGAGTCCCCGATGGATATTTGGTCGTTAGGGTGTATTGTGATGAAGATGCTTACGGGAAGGTCGGCTTATTCTGATGATTATAACTTGTTGGATCTTCTCCTTCTAATCAGTTTAGATGTGGATCTCCCAAAACTACCCGATCAAGATAATATCTCCGACAACGCTAAGGACTTTTTGAGAAGGTGCTTTGTACGGAACCCTATGGAGCGATGGACTGCCAACCAACTCCTACATCATCCCTTCATCGTCGAACATTTGAAGATACTACGAGGACTTGGAGTTGTTACAAATCCTGACACTGTATCGATGATGAATCCCATAGCTCCTACCTCGTGGTGGTCGGGGACATCTCTTCTTGACCCGCTAAAAGTACCGCCTGCAGGTTGTACATCTTCATCGGCTCACCAGCTTCCTCGGGCAATTATAGGGCAGCACTATGAAGGGGTTACGGTAACTACGTACCTTAGAGAGAGACTTACATTTGGTTTGGTACGCTGTTGTGAAGCTGTATGGCAATTAATGGTCTTCTTTGGGTGCTTTAGATATTGTTAATTAGTTGCTATTAAATTAATGTTTAGGGTTTATGTTCAATT